>JAYJMA010017037.1:0-12346 GCA_036873895.1 Parotocinclus cabessadecuia
CAGTGACTCTACTCATCGACAAATACTGGTGCTGGCATACATTACTATGTCATCGTTCACCTTGGCTGCGCAAAAAACTTTGTGCATTGTGTAAAAACTGACAACATGGATAAACCTGTGTGCTAGAAACTGCATCACCTGCCATTGTCTGTCAAAACGCTTCTTCAAATCAGCTTGGGTGTCCTCAATCAAAAAAGTCAGGAAAAAGTCAGGCTTTTTCCATAACCAGTCCTCACTGTATTATCCTATGGCTAATGGAGCTATCAGAAGATTCAACAGGGTGCTCAAATAAACCATCCAGTTGGCTATTCAACAACACCAGCCATGAAAATCTGCTGTGACTGATTTCCTACAGATGTGTCATGCTTCTCCATTCTAACTGCTGCATGGACATCAGATGTATACAAGAGCAAACTCCATGCAATGGGATCAAAGGATTACAATGGATACAATGATTTCTCTGGAGGATTTGGATGTGGGCTGTCATGTTCACAGGCAACAGTGCAACATGAAGGCATTTACAGGCAGGGAATATGGTGCTTGTCCTTCCCTCATTTAAGGTGGTGACAAAGTGTATGTGCTGAAAGGACAAAGAAGTGACCCTTGAAGTCTGTACTAATGCTGGTAAAGACACTTAAATGTTAGCAGTGGTAGGATTCGGAATGTGTTACATCTGGTTGCCTTTCCAGAGACACTTTGACTGGTGACACGGCCACAAAGCCAAACCCTGCGATTGTGCTGTTACCCCAACATGATATCCAAAAAACTACTTGGCAGAAGGACTGTGATGTAGTTTTATGCTGTGCATCAGGTCTTACTAAAAGTGGTCCTTCTGTTATCTCACTACATTTTCCTGTAAAGTTACACTGTGGTATTGTTGTTCTCTACAATTCTGCAATTCTAGAATTATAACTGGATTTGCCTATATTCAGTTATGTTGTTTATTTTGGTTATAGTGAATTGTTACGTTGCTTTCTATCACTATGCCTTATTTTGCTTTACATGTACAATTTTTTATGAAGGTGAAAAATGTCGTGTCTATTCAATGCTTAGGATGTGCTGTATGGTTAGCTCTGCATGGGCGGAGCATGCATGCCAATCAAAAGCGTAGTGTTCGGTTACCTCCTGTTCAGTGTTGCCTAATTTTTTAAACAGCATAAAACACTACATGTGTAAAACAAAAAAGATTTATGTAAAAATGCTCAGAAGTGGCATCAACTTGTCTGGGCTCAGAGGCATCTAGGATGGACCAGCACACTGTAGAAAAGCTTATTGTGATCAGATGAATCAATATTCCAGGTCTTTTTTGGAAGAAATGCAGGCTGTGTGTGCTGGACCAAAGTGAAAAAGACCATTCTACAAGTCCAAAAGCCAGGCTGTGCTGTGCCCACGTTAAAGGTTATTTACATTTCAGTTAGCTGAATGTTCTTTGGTCTTCATATAGTTGTTGTAATGCTTGCAGATGTGTTTTGGTTCATATTGCTGCAGTTCACTCCCAGGGCCACTTGTTCTCACACTGGCCATCATATGTTGTGCACTGAGGCATATTGGAACAGTCCAGGCAGAGCATGTGGATTTTTGGGAAGTTGGGCTTGTTGGGATTATTGATGATGTGTCGGGATGTGTAGTTGAGATTTTTCATGGTGAACATTTCTTTGTGTTATGTGTGCAGCATGCAATTGAAATGTGCTGCAACATTTCCAAATGCAATGCTGCAACAGTTGCTTTGGTGTAGCACGAGGTTTTGTGATTGTTATATTATGAACATCACAGTGCTCTGGTTCCTCCAGGCCAGCAGGTGATTGAGGAGCAGCGGAGGCGTCTGGCCGAGTTGAAGCAGAAGGCTGCAGCTGAGGCTCAGTGCCAGTGGGAGGCGCTGCATGGCTCCCACGTGCAGCTCAGTAGCTCCCTGGCTCCTCCACTGATTCATCACTCCATCCTGCACCACACAGCACCCTCTGCTGGAGATGACAACTATGACACCCTCAGTTTAGAGAGTTCAGACAGTATTGACACCAGTGTCTCAACAGACAACAACTCTGCATGTTCTCCAGATAACATGTCCAGGCTAGTAACCTATAAATACCTTGCCTCCACAAGCCTGTGTTGCCACAAGTTTGCTGTCAAGTTATGTTTTTTTCCAATCACTGTGCTGTAAATGATTTGATTATGCATCTGATTGGCACTTGTGCTACCTGTCTATCTGCAATACAGTGCCAGTGGGTTGGATGCACTAAAAATTGAAGAAATGGAAAAACTTCTGAAGAAAGCTCATATGGAAAAGGCCAGACTCCTGGAGTCTAAAGTGAGTAAAAACCAGGTCAAGACCAGGTCAAGGTGAAGGCAAATACGGTACCGGATCTGGAAAATACGGTAAATGATATGTTGCCATTCTAGGATGGGTTTATCTGTTTCTGGCAGGAAAGAGAAAGTCTGGCACGTAAGCAGCTGCTGGTGGAGGAGAGGAGGAGGAGAGAAGAAGCTGAAAAGAGGCTGCAGGAGGAGACTGTTCACCGGCAGCAGTTAATTGAGAAGGAGGTGAAGATGAGAGCGAAGAATTTCTCTCAGGTAAGCTCATTACTTGTCAGTTGCATTTAACCTTGTGATTTTACTGTGCAAAATACACACTCTGTTTTAAAATGCAGATTGCTCATGTGTATTTTATTTAGTTATGAGCAATGTGCTATTCTAAAATAATTATATACAACGTCACTAAAAGTCACTCAGTGAATGTATGCAATTGTAAAATAATAAAATCAGTCAAATTCATTTTATCTACTGTATATTTAGACAGAAAATGGAGGAGAGTGCAGTGAGAGAGTAGTGATGAAGAATATTATTTTATAATAACTTATACAAACTTATTGTCAAACAATACATAAGTCACCAAGAATAGTTATTTGAATCCAGTGCCATTTTTATATATATAAATGGAATGAATGATGATATGTTTAAGTGATTACAATATCAAAGCTAATGAATATGCTTATTGGAGAAATTGTACATTTGAAAGGAGGCTCTAGTTACCCTGGGTGCTTTATTTATTAATTTTTTTTACAATTATTGTATATCGTATATCCTAAAATCTGAGTGTGTTTTCGGGATCAGGGGTTAGGATTGTGATCAGGGGTTAGGGTTGTGATCAGGGGTTAGTCAAAGTAATTTCTTTTGAAAACTAAAAAGTTGGCATGCTAGTGCAAGCAATTTTAAAAAAATGATGTGGAAAAAAGTGATTTCAACATGTGATTATAATTATAATTAGTTACAAAATCAGTATCCTAAAAAGGTTGAGTCTCTGAAGAAGAAATGGTTAAATGATCTCTGGTTTGTCAGCAAATGCATGAGAGAATTACTGAAATGTTTCAAAACAATGTTCCTAAAAAAATAATGGAAAACTATTTTACCATTCCATGTGGTTACACAACAGACATAAACATACTTTGTGTATGCACTATAGACCAGAGACAGATTTTTTATCTGTCTCTAGGGCTAAAATCTTTTTAAAAAACAACAACAATAAACTAGGATAGCTGCAGCATGGTGTCACAGGAGTAAGCCTCACCGTTCCACATACCCAGCTGCTTCCAATGTAGAGTTGGCAGTTTTCTCTGTGTTTGTGTGTGTTTCCTCCAAGAACTCTTATCTCTCGCTGTTCAAAAACATTCATAAGTTTGACTGTTGATTGTGTTTTAATGGCAATATGTGTGTGTACTTTGTTTTGCTATATTTGTGAGTCCTCACTTCTTTAGTTGCTTTTTTTTACACAATTGTCAACCTTTATTTGAAAAACTAAAGGAGATGAAAATATTTGCTTTAGGTTACTGATCTTAAAGTTTGGATTAGGGATATGTGTAGCATTAATTTGCTACAGTAATGCATTTTTCTAATTCATCTCAATAGAAGGCCCTCACAAAGATAGCAAGATAATGCTAAGCAAGACACCCAGAATGAATTGTGGGATTGAGTGACAGAGTAAAGATGGTGTTAGATGCTATGAACGTAAACTAGAAATTAACTGTCAAAATCAAATTAACTAATCAAAATTGAAATACCTAAATACACAAAAACAGAAAATTCAAAAATCGATCCAAAAACTGTGCAAAAAAAGTCTCAAAAAAGGCTCTAAAATGTTCTTATTGTAGCTAAATAGCTCAATTCTGGCTAGGCCTTTTTAATCTGTGCTGCACTGTGTAGCTGTATGTCTACATGAAGCATGTGGCTAGCTAGTACAGTTAAACTGTGACATAAACATTCAATCTGTCAAAAACCTGTATCTATACCAGATACAAACCATTAGTATTAGCCATAACCATACCATTAGCTAGCCAGAACATTTTCACAACAGGACCACTTATTATTTCAGTAGCCATACTAGCTGCATCCTCTTTTATGCATATATAGGGGCATTGTGTCAAATAATGTATTATGATGAAAATGCATGTGCTTCACACATCCTCTCTGGGATCAGACCAGATAGCTATTAATATAAAATATTATTATCAGATAAATTATTATTATACAGACCTACCAGAACACCCAAGCAGCCAAGCAGACTGTTCTTTTAATCTTTTAATGAACTAGTGCAACATTTTTTTAACCAAATGCTCACCAAGTTAAATAAGCTGATTTATGTAAAGCATATGTTGTTTAAAGGCACGTCCCATGACACGTTACCTGCCCATCCGCAAAGAGGAGTTTGACCTGCGTTCACATGTAGAGTCATCAGGCCACAGCGTGGACACCTGCTACCATGTCATACTCACTGAAAAAATGTGCAAGGGCTACCTGGTCAAAATGGGTGGAAAGATCAAGTCATGGAAAAAGCGCTGGTTCGTCTTTGACCGTCTCAAACGCACATTCTCCTACTATTCTGGTAGGTATACAGCTCTGCAGATTTGTTCTGACACTTTTAAGCCAGAGTTTTATGACATATCAGTAGGCCTACAGAGTATTTTGATAATTTGGATTTTATATCATAGTCTTGAAAAATCAGTTTTTGAGGAGTCTCAGTTCTCATCTCACCTCCATAGAAGGTTGAACCCACTTTTGCCTTCAGAACTGAACAAATGCTGGAACTGTGCTTTAACATTCTGGGCTTAAGCAGGCTTGCGTCGTAACAACGTGGGTTTTTGTTTATGTTACTTTTGCAAGCTTCATGGTTGTACTTAGTTTGTGACCAAGTTTTAGTCATTTTTGTATGGACTGACACACAAAGAATTTGGTCCATACTAACACGATCACATAATGCAGCTGCTGCAGATTGGGCAGCTGCACATCCATGAGTTGAATGTCCTATTACAGAATTTAATAAAACATGAAAGCATGGATCCATTCTGCCTTGTATCCATGGTCCAGGCTGCTGGCGGTGGTGTAATGATGTGGATTATATTTTCTTGGCAGAATTTGGGATCATTAATTCTAACAGAGCATTGTTTAAATGCTATGGCTTTCCTGGATATTGCTGCTGACCATGTCCATCCATTTATTTTCCCATCTTGCGGTGGATCAAGTGAGCTCAAACTGTTTTTTGAGAGTTCACGGACAACGTGTACACTTTACTCAAATAGCCCCCACAGTCACTCGATCTCAGTCCAATAGAGCATATTTGTGATGTGGTGAAATAGGAAATTTGTTTTATGGATTTGCAGCCAATCTGTAGCATCTGCATGATGCTATCATGTCACAATGGACCACAATCTTTGAAGAATGTTTCTAGCACCTTGATGATTCCATGCCACGAATATGTAAGGCAGTTCTGAATACAAAAGGGAGTCCAAACTAGTAATAGCAAGATGTATCGTTTAAAAAAAACATAAAAATAAATAGTACAAAGGCTGTGCACATGGCACATATTTATAATATTCCATATTCAGAATTTAAAATTTTGATATCTCCACAATATGCCATACAGTAATCTCCGGCAGCTGCTAGGCATCCGGGCAGCAACCAGCTGTCTGAGCTCCAGTGCCCTCAGTTACCAATGGGCTAAACATTTTGATTTTGTTTTTCACTTGACAATAGTTTCTATAAATTACTTAAGATATTCCACATTTTATGAATAAAATAGGCTTTATGTTAATAATTTTGCCCAAGGGATAAGTTAATATAAGTGTTTTAATGAGTTTAGGCTTTGGATTCAAGTGTGAAAATACTTAGAGGAGCATAAAAAGACTATTTGTATATGGTAATGTTCAGTCAACGAATTTGGAAAGTCAGCAATTTGCATTCATAATGAGAAAGTGAAAACTAAAGTTTAGAAATAGGAAAGAGCCTTGATAAACGAGGTGACCAAGAAACCCAATGGTCACTCTGGCTGAAGTTGGAGAAACGTATAGAATGGCTGCATCAGTCCACTAAGTCTGGGCTTTATGACAGAGTGGCCATGTCATTAGTAAAAGACACATGAAATACCTCATATAATCCTCATATAACTACTGGGGTGACCGACTGTCATATGTAATGGCTTCCCAGATCATCAAGCAACTGCGTCATGATCATCTCAATATCTCAAAACCTGGATTTGTTACTAAAGATGATATGGTTTCCGTCCAAAGCATCATGGTTTCTCATTTGTGACCCTACTGCATACAAAGGTGATGGTTGCTGACTGTCAATGGAAGGACAAGGACATGTAATGAGCATCGTGACAACAAGCATCTTTCAGCTAAGACCCTGGATATGGTTCAGGCAGAGACAGGGTGTGTAGTGAAGGTGCCACCTGGATGGTGAACAACAAAACTGTGGGAACTGCTTATACTCGTAGAGAGGATCAAATGATGGTCTGTCTGGGCCACCCGGAGCCTGTTGCATGTCCTCACAGAACCATTGCTCCCAACATGCCTGTCAGAACGGAAATGACAGCAATTAGTCAAAATGACGATCCTGCTTCTCTTATCCCAATGATGTGCCTGTCTCAAAGTCTGTCAACTATGCATAATGTCCTCGAGTTTGACATTGAGGTATGTCTAGCAATCAACGATCTCTCACCAAGAGGAATACTACCCAAAAGTAGCCTCCGAATCCTTTTTATAGGGCAAAGCGTTTAAAGCAATATCAGGATCTAATCAGACCACACCTGTAATCCTCTACGTTTTCTGCCTAAGGCATTACTGACTGCATAAGCCTTATTGGTCTTATATGACATCACTTAAAGAGGATTTTAATTTGCATTAGCTTTTAAGTTTATAAAAACACGTCTAATAAATCAATTTAACTTAAAAATGTTCAAACTTTCAACTGTATTGAATGATTGAATGTCTAAGACAGTGCTTATACAAAAAATGTCACAAGACATTAGAGAAGGCACTGATTGAAAAATCCAAATTCTTTGAATATGTAGATTGGAAACGCCCCCAGCGTGGCATGCATCCAGCCCCTTTCCTTGGCAAACTGCTTTCACAATCTCTCATGTAATTTGTGTGTCCTGCATTTGCATGTTGTAACATGAGTAATAATGCTTGCTTGCCAAATTTGACATGAGAACTCAGATTTTCTGTGATTACTAAAAACTGTTGTAGAACCATGCCTAAAGTAATTCCCTAGTAAAGCTTTAATCATAAATACATTTTAAGGAATTTTGCGTGTAAATACATGCATAAATAAAAAAAATGAAACCGCACTAATTGAATGAAAAAAATCTAACAGAGCTTTAAGTTCTAACAGAATTAGAAAACCATACCTTTCTTGAGTTTATTTCGAATGTTTTTTAACTAGGGTTAGGAGATAATTAGCGCCTACTTTGCTCACGGAAGGCTGCTGTGGTTCTGATAGCCTCGGGATAGCTTGAGGCATACAAATATCCAGCAGCTCGACGTGTTCTGTGTGATGCTGATGAAATCCACCGCAATGCTGTAGAAATTCTGTTTCACACTCTGCCATCGAGCTCAGCAGGACTAGCGTGTTCTCCCCCTAATGGCTACACAGACAGAGAGGATGCCTCAGACCTAATAACAGGCCTTCACTGGCACTTCCCTGATCGTTGCCTCCAAGGGCAGCATGTTTTTCCCCCGTATGTATTGTTCTGGTCAAACATGCTCAGGTTAAATATTTACTGAAATCAAATAAGGCGAAGATGATTTTCACAACATGACCTTCAGTGTTTGTATTCTGATAAACAGGAAAGATAATAGTAGGAATACACATTATATGCAAAGTTGAGAAAACAACAAGGTGAAAACAGACTGGTCTTTTAAAATCTAAAACCGAATGACGATTTTAGTTCTAATTATTTGTCATTCTGAAGCAGATGGTTATGGATCTATAAACAACAGACACACGTATGAACTCTTTACAAGTACTGTATACAGCAGCTTTTTTTTGAATTAGTACTATTAGACAAGTTTGAGTTTGACCTCTCAGTTAAGCAAAGACTGAAAAACCATTATTTATACAAACTAATAAGACAAAGTGTTATGGAATGGTTAAGAGTTTTTACTTGCCTGGACTGAATGAATAATGTCAGTTGATCAGTACCACTTAAAATACTTCATAATTTTAGATGTTTAAAGCATAAAACATACATTATTACCCGAATCTATACAAAGTTTTAAAAGCTCGCGTAAAAGGAAGCATTGTTGAAGACATTGCAATCAGTAGCCTGTCATGCTAATAAGCAGTAAATAAATAATTGGTCTGGCTTACAATTAGGAAAAAAGATGCTGAGTGTCAGATCTGTTTTTAATGCTGAACGTGTGTAATGTGTGGACACCCTATCCAGGTCACGTGACAGTACGTAGGCCGGATATAGCGTTTCACACATCCATATTTACCTCTATATTTACTCAGTGATCTTTCTGCCTTGTCCAGATAAACATGAGGCTAAGCTGAAAGGAGTCATCTATTTTCAGGCCATTGAGGAGGTTTACTACGACCACTTACGCAGTGCCACAAAGGTAAACTATCTGTTAACTAGCTGTGACAGCTACACATCCACACTTCAGCCACTGATTCTGCGGCTTTTGTGCTTCACAGCCTGGCTGCAACTATTCTCTTCCTTCATAGAACCTCATCTCCATCTCTGTGCCTTATTTTCTATATTTGTAAATGTATGTACAGTATATTTGTGTTTTCACATTTACCCTGTTGTTCCCACAGAAAGGATTTTGCAACCTGAACTTGGCAAATGTATGTATTTCTGTCTGCCTCTTGTAACGCCATAGTTTACATGGATGGCCATTAACAGCTGTAGTGCAGGTTCCTGTGTGTTGTCGCAGATGTGTAAAATTCATTTGACTCTTAATCCATCTCCTGCAGCACCTTTCCAAACTTCTGTCTCCTCAGTTTCACAGTGAGGTCTCTCTCTAAGTGTGAAGAGCTTAACAAATGCATTCACTGATTCTGGATTCTGTTTGTATGGAATGATTTGTCTCAGCATGTTACGTTTTTAAATTACGGTTGTGGTTACAGTGTCGCCAGCTTGGTAACATGCTGTCATCTTTTATCTGAAGAGCAGAACTATCTTAATTATATTGCCTACACATACAAAATATGCAAAATATGTTCTTCAGGTTTGGCCAAAATAAGCTATTTTAGGACTGGCATGCCCTCAGAATGATCCCTTTATTTCAGAAAGATGCAACATCTGCTTGAAACATATGCCTAGGCGTCTGTCTCCTGAAATGAATGAAATGACCATGACAGGGTTACTAAAGATTATGATAAAAACAACAATTCCTAAACTGAAATAAAGCCAAATGAACACTGGGTGTGTAATGGCCAAAATAAATAGCTTGGTATGAGTTTTCATTTTCTATGAAAAAAATGGGAATTTTATACATATTCCCATAAAGTATGTTTTTGTATTTGTAGGTCACTGGCCGTTTACTGCCATTCATTCTTTAAATGAGGCACAGGCACAGAAACTGCTTTCATTTTGAATGAATATTATTGCAATTATTAGACTTAAAATATGACCATGTTTATATTTGATTAAAATACAGCAATAGAAAAGCAGTATTAATATTTTCAATCGAGTCCAGAAGTTCGGCCCAATACTGGCCTTGCTTAATCCATAAATAGCAGTATATCATATGCATGTTGTGGTAGAGAACAGCATGGTGGTATGGCAAATAAAAACAAAAATAAGATAGTGTAACCAGTAATTAAATTATACTAATTCATTCATTCACTAATTCTAATGTCTGTATTCATTCATTTATAAATTAAATCTCTTAGTGGCAATGCACTATAAAACACCGTCCTTAACATGTTTTAAAATTAAATCCCTGTTTGTTTGACAGCAAAAATATTCTTGTATTATTTGTCTATTTATTTGACTTTATAATTTTTCAATTCCTTAATAATGATAATAAATACCATTGATATAATGTTAATAAACTAAATAGCTGATTATTAAAAAGTGAATTATTTCCTTTTTTAACATTTCCTTTTAAATTAATTGAATAATGCTCAAAAGCATATTATTTTTTTTGGTCAGAGTTGCGAGGCTCTGCTACCTATCACAAGATAACACAAGGAGCAGAGTCAGTTGCAGTCCTGGGTTACAATCACCCAACTGGGATTTCTCTCGCTCAAGCCATGGACTTTTCGTTACGGCGAGGCCCATTTCATTTGTGCTGTCGTGTGTGAGCTTCTGTGCATTATGAAGCAAAGAGTTTGTTTTAACCTCAATATTTTTTGTTAAGTCTTTAGGATTACCAGCATATTGAACCACATGGGCTTTCAGTTATATCAGTCATGTCATCATAAACCATTCCTTTGTATGTTTATGAATCGGACTCTGTTCCAGAATATACCGCTAAGTAAACCCAATTTAAATGACTACTTTGCTAATGCCGACCTTTCACTTCACCTAGCCGTGTATTATTAATGTGTAAAATTGATTTCTATGGTTAATACCTTTGTAATATGAAGAGTTCATGTTTTAGTTTTTACATTTTGAAGCTTGCATAGTAACAGGTTCAGTAAAACAAAAAAAATCTGTCTTTGCTTCAGAGTCCCAATCCTTCACTGACCTTCTGTGTGAAGACCCATGACAGACTCTACTACATGGTGGCTCCATCTGCAGAGGCCATGAGGATATGGATGGATGTGATAGTAACAGGTGCTGAAGGCTACACACAGTTCATGACCTAGACAGGATGAAGATAGAAAACAGAAATGGCTGTGACATGGAAACTTCAAATGATTTATTCCCGTGTTTACTGTCTCCACCAATTCCCATAAAGAGGATTTTTGTATTTTGTATGTTTATATCAGTTGTATATTCAACTAAGCTGTGCAGAGAGAGCTGTTCAAAGAGGGATTCCTAAACGCACACTAGTGAAGTCATGATAAATCTCATGTTATATTTCAGTTATGCACGAGTGTTTCTCAGATGTTTGAGTGCTGTTTGTATTTGCTCTTTTATTACTTTTTTTTCAAAATGTACTTGTCATTTTGCCAAATCAATTCATTTAGGAGTGTATTTGTAAAATCTTTTGGCTTTATCATGTTTGTGATTATATGAGTTGCACATGTAGAGATGTTATTATTACATGGGAGTATTAGACAAACAGTCAGTTTGGCAAACACCGCTCAATGACTCCCAGCCATGTGCTGTATCAATGTAAAATGGTACAGCAGTAAAATCTACTTGCCAAGTCCTGAAAACTTGATCCTCTTATTAACCTTCATATTAGCTTAAATGAAAGCAGAGTGAATGAACATCAAACACTATTAAACACTACATTATAATGCAAATCATATAGTGCCTTGATTTTCTCCACATTTCATCACCACAAGTACCTAAGTGAGAAGCCTGCAGTATCACAAAAAAGGACATCTCTGACAATTTGTACAATTCAGACCAACAGGCCAAAGTGATGTCATGCTTTAGTACACGATTAAAAAACAAGCCAGTCAGTGTTATTAGCTTTACAAGTATTCTACAGCTACCAGTGTGTTTTTGTTGATACGTAAATATGTGGCCCAAATACTGGCTGTTTATTTTAGTTATAAGATTTCCAATATTTCAAGTCCTAAAAAACATTAACTTTCTCAGCTATAATTATTTCAGTTTTGTAAACCGTTTTGATTCTCACTTGTTTGCACAAACCTACAGTCTTACAACCGCAATTCCAATAAAGTTGAGACATTGTGTAAAACATAAATAAAAACAAAAATCGATGATTTACAAATATTCAATTTTCTTTTAGATATTCATTCATGTTTTATTTGGTGCTGGCAACACGTTCCAAAGAAGTTGGCACTGGGGCAACAAAAGACTGGGAAACGCGTTTAGAACATTCAACAGGTGAACAGCTTTTGGAAATTAATGTGAGTTGAGTGTCATGAAAATCCAACAGTTTAAGGACAACGTTTCTCATCATACAATTGCAGGCAATTT
>JAYJMA010017048.1:0-12345 GCA_036873895.1 Parotocinclus cabessadecuia
TGTGTGGTGCCATTCCGCCAGAACAAGCTTGCAGTCAAGACCGCAGGCAAGCAAATCCAGGCAATTTTTAATGTGTGAAGCATGTGGTTTTGCATGGTCTTCTTAAAAATGCATGGACCTACCAGGAAATGATGATGCCTTGAAGGTAGCACATGTTGCTCTAAGGTCACAATGCATTTTTCTGCATTTATGCTGCCATCACAGACGTGCCATCACGTGTCTGTGTTACAGCCCACTACCATGGCAGACCCTGGCTTTTGGACTCGTTGCTGTTAACAGTCTGGATGGTTCTGTTCGTCTTTGGTCTGGAGCAAACTGCGTAGATTTTTTTTTTTCCAGAAATGACCTGGAATGCAGATTCATCTGACCACAATACACGTTTCCATCCTGGACACCACTAGTGAACATGGTTAACACGAGGCTTCTTTATGCACAATAAATACTTTAGTGTTATTTGTGAATTTCCGAAGTGCTTTAAAGTGGTTTGCCAAAGTAATCCTTTGCCCATGTGTTTATATCAGTTATTCATAAAGCGAGATTATATTTGCTCAGCTTAAGCTTTTGCGCTTGGCTTTTACACACTGAAATTCTTCCTGATTCCTCGAATCATTTAGTTATGTTTTTTTTACTGTATAGGGAGAAACACTGTCTCACTATGTATAATCCCTTCCAGTCTTTTTTGAGGTACGATGTTTTTAAACCTTTCAGCACTTTTCTCATGCATTTGTTCTCATGCAAGTGGAGATCCGCTGGCCATCTTTGTTTATCAAAGACTACAGGAATGGATGTTAATTAACAACTGAAAAGAAGTTGACCAGGCAAACATGAATTATCCCAAGTTCATACTGTCTGCAATGAAATAAAAGTAAAAGGAACTATGCATTTTCCATACCTTCCCAACTTTTGCTGATTTGAAATTGCAGGAATTTAAGGAGCTTGATGACATAAGCTGTAATCTACATTGACGGCCATCATCATATTGATCTTGAAATTTTAAATATCAATTTTTGAAATTGAAAATTGAAATATATTGCGTATAAGGTCTACAAATGTCATTTCCCGGCTAACATTCATGGGCAAGCAATCTATGAACATCTATTTTGTTTTATGAAGTTGAAGGTAGTAGTTTGATCTTACAGCATTGTGTGTCACAGTACATCATGGACACTGAGTTCAGCATTAAAATATTAATACGTGATTTATTACACTTAATTGTTACAATATTTGTAGTTTTGTCATTTCATCGTGAGCTGCACTATATAATAATTTGTTTTATTACATCGCTATTGCAATATTGCAACATCAATTTCAGAAATGTAAAACATATGCAAATGCACCTTTCATTCTGAAAAAAAAACACACCCTGTTTTGTCTTTCATTGTCACTTTGTGCTATTCTTTGACTCTGATGACATCAGTTTTAAACCTTAAGCATTAAGCAGATCACATACTATATATTCACACAGTATAACAAAACATGATAACTTATTGTAGTGAAGGGCGTAATGTTGCCATACCCATGTCTGTCAGTACTGCTTTCTTATATCTCTGCAAACACCTAATATTCCACTATCTGGTTTTATACTTTATATTGATATAATATTATATAAAAGTGTTTTTTTATCCACGTCACCTGCTTACACATATAGGACTAACAGTTATGTTATACTAACTCCTGTTTTCTCATAATGCAAATTTGGTAGAGGCTTAAAACAACTTACTTTTTGGTGCCCTTGCATTCAAACCATGTCAGAAATTTCTGATGAACGAAGTAGTATTTCCATTCTTTTCTGTTGGGAAATACCTAACTAAATCCTGCATATTTGAGACTCTGAATGCTTTCAATTATGTCAGTGTATTCTAGGGTTGTTTGGTCTATCTGTTCCTCCTCCCTGCCTGTGATGTGTGGATTGGGTAGGGTTAGCTTGGGGAGGTAAGACTTTCATAACATTAATACATTATTAACTTTTTGTTCACAGCCAGAACACAGACGTTTCTATTTATTTCTCATGAGCATGCAAACTGAGTGTGGATGGAGCTTGTAAATGGCGTTGAGCTCTGTGAACTCGGGCCCCGGCGACATGGTTATGAGAACAAGACCTTCCAGGAGGAGGAGGAGGAGGAAGAGGAAGCCCGGGTTTGTGTTGTCAATTCTAGGATAACGAATCAGTGTTTCGCTTTACAAAATGGAGGCCAAATCAGTCCTCAGTTACCTCAAGGAGATGTTCCGTCTCCACACTCGGATGAAGAGCCAGAACTGAGATATGAAGAACATTCTGTTGATTATGGCTTCATTGTAGCCTTGGTTTTTCTTGTGAGTGGAATTGCTTTGGTTGTCATTGCCTATGCCATACCAAGAGAAGCTCGAGTCAATCCAGACCAGGTGACTGCTCGCCAGATGGAAAAGCTGGAGATGTACTATGCACGGCTTGGCTCTCACCTCGATAAGTGCATCATCGCCGGCCTGGGCTTGCTTACCCTGGGCGGAATGCTTTTGTCTGTATTGCTAATGGTGTCTGTATGCAAAGGTGAGCTGTACCGCCGCAGCAGTTTCTCTAGCTTGAGGAGACCTATGAAGTCATACGGTTCCATTAACATGAGGATGGGACAGTTAGCAGCTGGAGATGGAAGAGAAACTCTTGTGGAGGGCGAAACGAGTGCAGACAATCATGTACTGTGCAATGAAGGAACAGAACACAGAAGGCAACCTCAGTAGCACAAGCTTACCACGCCTGTCACTCAATATGCTGAATCGCACTGGGCATCTTAATTCCTTTATAAGAAGACTAAGAAGAACTACTTACAATGTCACAGTATACTAGATAGTAAATGGTGACTGCTACATGTGATGTATAGCTGTGTGGTTCCACTAGGGAGCCATTTGTAATACAGCCAAGATGTGTCAGGCACTTTGGGATGTACAGGCAGCAAGTGTAAGTGGCACATTATTAACAAAATAGATTTAAACATGATAGATATGGGTGGCGGAAGCACAATGTACAACCTCAATATGAATCATAGTATTAACTTAATATGCTGCAAAATGGAACACCGTTAGGATCTTTGTAAGACTTGAAATGGAAATCTATAATATATGTTGTTACAAAGCATATTATGTGAAACATATGTAAAGAAAACCATGTATTCATCGTATATTGGCCTATAACATGTGTCCTGCCTTGGACGGCCACTTCTTTACCAAAATTTGGATTTACTCTCTTTAATCAATGTTAAATTCAACTTGAATTGAATTGTATGTGTTAAATGGGAAATAATATTAACCCCTGTATTGCTGTGGCTCTCCAGGACCAGAGACTGGCTATCCTGGCGTGAACCATGCCTTAAAATGCTTGTCTAAGTATTGGAGTATTGAAATGGATTTAAAACTAAAGGTTAGTTTGTTGCTTGGAGGCCTTTAACATATACTTATGTGCATATGAACATAACCTGTTATGGGCTACTGCATTACTTGTGGTTTTATCTTGATACTCACATGTTTTATATGTAGACAAAGTAGCGAATATATAGACAACATATATTGTACAATATTGAAATATCTAAACACAATAGTCTACATCAAAACTTGTTATACATTCCTAGTAGAAGATAGTTCTCTAAGAAAGAGGCACTGTAATGGGAAACATAGGAAGAGAGACATTCATTAAAGAGCTGGTTCAAATTATCACCAGCTTTGGAACAGTGATATAACTGTGTTTTTTTATTCCAAAAGATGGGACACAAACGTGTCATTACTTGAAGGGATTCTCGGTTGAATATAATAATCACCAGCTGCGAGACGTCTACATCTAACATCTACAAACAGAGCGTAATTCTTTTATTTTGGCTGATGACATGGGACTGAATGTTAAAAGGCACAGCAGGACCATTTTGATCCTACGTTTGTGGAACTTATATAAAGGGACATGTAAGGAGCATGAATGTAATACTAAAATCTGAGATACTAAGAAGAGATTTGGTAAACTAATACTCACATTCACAGCACACTCAAAATGCAACATTGTCTGTTGTTGAAGCTGTTAGACTAGGCTAATGTTCACATGCTGGGAAAAAAAAAAACCATTATGAATCTGAGTAGCAGAAGTTTCCAGTATATTTTCCAGTTGTGATTCCATCCTCTCCTACTTTACTGCCCCCAGTGTTTCTGCATGTGTCACCGCATTCCCCAGCAGACCACTGCATAAAACAGAAGTCTGGCAAAAATAAACTGATAGAACAGCTTCAGGAGCACACTGCAAATATTGAAAGTAGGACTGAAAAAGAGGAAACAAACAACAAACAAACAAAAAAAACCTGAAAGTGCAGTCATGAAAATCTTCTTTGTAACAGGAGACCTAATTTGATCCAAGATAAAAGTAGATAATTGCATTGTTTTAGCATTTGTATAATGACCATATAGAAGTAATTCTCTGAAAATAAGGAAAATAACAGCTTCTATAGTCTATAGTGGTAAGCATTTAGTGTGATCTCCCCTTATACTTGAGCAATAGCAGCTTGATCAGGAATGATCTTCTTTAAATGGTAGCAGCCAAGCAACCAGAAGAAGAACATGGTGAAACATATGCTAAAGAGATATGCTAAAGCTTGCAAAGAAGATCAGTGAAAAGGAGTATTATGGATCCAATTAAGGCTCCATGACAGCATGTAATATATGGTCATTATACCATTGATAAACAACAAATCTAATGCCTATGTGCAGTGCTGTACATTTACTTCAGTACGTTTGAACATTTCTTTCTCTTGTATTTTGAAAGCAAGTCTTTCATATCAAACCGATGTTATTAATGCATAACAATGGTGTGTAACATTTCAAAACATGTTTGGTTCAGAAATAACATTTCTTAATGATTTTGATGTGCTGAATTCAAATAAATCAAGGAAAATTGACATTCGGCTCTAGTTTTCCATGCAATCGAAGAGTTTGTGTTTTACTGTTAAATGAATTAATAATTAATTATAACATATATATGTGTTGTTCACTAAATGATTCAGAGAAAAGTTAAACGCTTTAACTTGTTTTTAATTTAAATGTACTTTAGTAAATCAATTCACATGCCTATGGCAAAAAAAAAAAATTGGACTCTTTTGGACTCTACAAAATAGCTCCTTAATAACCGGCTTCTCCCTGCTATGCAGCAAACGGTGAAACTCCTCATCTTGCACAAATTTGAGGGCCAATGAAGACCCCTTCCTTTATCTTTCCTTCACTCAACTTTGGAGATGTACAAAGGAGATACTGGAACATTTTTTGTCACCTGCTGCAGTGAATATCTGAGTAGCCAGTCTCTTTTCTTGTAGTGTTCTGCTCGACTGTCCCAGTCATATAGGAAACAGCAATACTTTGTGTCTCCACCGTGGAGACAAGGACCACCACCTTTACGTCACCACAGAGGCACCATGTTGGTCATGGTTTATTCACCCTGCTTTTGTGACTCAAGAGTCACTTCACCAGATATTCAAACAGACATTGCAGAAATGATCTGCTTTATTAAGCATCACTGAATAGCTGAATAACAATATGAGTTAAACGGTAAAAATGCTGGCTGGATGACTGATGCAGAGATGGAACAATCTGATGATGCAATCGTTGCCTAGAGTTGCAGCAAAGGCTGTGTATAATGGTCCTAGAAATTCGGGTGTATTTCAAAATGAACTATTCAATAAAGAGATATCCCCTATTTTTTGCGAGAAGTGTATCTACACACCCCTGCATCATAAAAAAATGGAGCCAATGTTAAACATCAGCCAAATTCAAAAACATCATTTTAGTTTTCAGCACCTCAAAATCAACTCTTTTCATTGTCTAAACCAATTTGGCCGTAGACTAGTGTGATCAGCGCACACTGTAGAAATGCAGGCTAAATTGAGCCATTGGCCCTTATTAATCAAAGTTGTATGGGATCTGATGTGATCATAAATTGGGCGTGCAAACTTAATATTTTATCAAACTGAGAAATACTTCATTTGCAGTAAAAGAATGTGAGGTAATAAAAGGATTTGGTAAATACATAGGTACTGGTGTATACAAGAATGCTTTAGTTGAGTAATAAGTATACTGACGTGCTAGGAACTACAGATTTAGAATCCCTGCACTGACCATGCTGGATTTTTATGAAGCTATTTGCTTTGCTTTGTTTTTTTTTTTTCACCTTTATATAAATGCTTTATGTAAATGCCTACATGCCTTATAGAAATGCTTCATATAAATGCCTACACTCTTAATTCCATAAATAAAACCATAACAAACCACAAACCTCGTGTGCCATTACGTTTTGTGCCTTCTCAACGAGCACATTCTTATCTGTGGCAACTTGAAAGCGCCTCCAACCCTGCTTTACTGAATTTTCTACTTTGTTCTACTTTGTACTTTGTTAAAACACCTTTCTTCTTGTCTTAATTGGTAGTAGGTGGCCATCACTTGGAGTACAGGGATACGAGGGAGTAAAGTGAGTCAGGGGCAAATGTAAATAACACAGCACTCCTGTCTCCCCTTGTTTTAATGTTATAAATAATTTGGATGAAAAATCAGATGCTGATTAGTTCATATATACAGCCCCAATTCTGAAAACGTTGAGACAAATTGGAAAACACACAGCGTTTATTACTTTTGCTTTCACTTTTATTTCATTGCAGACAATATGAACCAGTTCATGTTTTGTCTGGTCACTTTCACTTAATTTGTTAATAAACATCTTCCTGCATCCATTCCTGGGAAGGTGAAGCATTTACCACAAGCGCTTTAGTGTCTCGGGTGTTTTTGGTCACATTTTCTTCCATTCTTCCTTCTACGTCTTAAGATGTGCAACGGTTCCTAGAAACGATGGCGTATTTAACCCATGAGAGCCAACAGTGATGTGTGCATCACATATATTAATGTAGCTTTCTTTTTGGCTTCACTCAAAAAGTCCTTGAATGACACAACCTGACCAACCATTGAATCTCAGATAATCTGTCTGCTCTGTGTTGAAGCCCTATAAGCAAAGCCTATGTTTTTTTGGGATAAATATATAGTTAGATATGATTTTTATAATCATAATAGATTAGATGGGTACCAAGGTTTTGCTTATAGTACTATGAAATAGAATAGATGGCCTATCTGGGATTCACAAAGGACGTGTCATTCAAGCACTAAATGAGTGAAAAAAGGAGAAAGCTGCAGCAATACTGTGACACATGAGACAACATATGTTACTGTAAGATCTTAATGTACTTTTCCGCATTAATGTTGCCATCGCAGTAATGTAAATGACCCCGGCCATCTTTCGTCTTTTTTTCTTTTCTCATCAAAGACCCTTTTGTACCAAATCTTGGTTATAATCAGCTTTTTGAAATCACAATTATTGAGTTGTTTCATTGATTACTGTCTCTAAATTGCCCTGTCCCAGTTTTGGAATGTCCAGGACTGAAATGCAGTAATGGATTTAATAAATAAAATGGGCACTGTGCGTTTTCTATGCTTTTTGCATACTGTCCCACCTTTTTCTGATTTGGGGTTGTATCAGTAGTGGTGCTTGAACCAGTACTAGTTTATATGCAACTTTGACAAATAAGGGCTATTGTGTTTCCTCTGACCTTGGGCTCTTGCCTTTTGTGGTGTGTGGAATAAGTAGGCATGACATCACCTAATCTTAAGACAGTGCTTCTAATTTCCAGTACCAGAAAAGACTACAGCACCTATTCGGCTGTCCTCAGAACTATGAATGATGTACCGATATCTGGCTATATTATACGATTGTATCGTTCTGGAAAAAAAGGATGTACAGTAATCTCCTGCTGCAGCATGCCTTTTGAAATATTTGACAGACTTTTATGACACTTTTTAGAGCACCAACATTGTAGCTAAAAGTCTAACAAGTGCAGTCCTCTTAACTTATTTCTTTAACCAACAAATTCAGTACCTGCACTGCCACTGTAATGTTACATGTGACTTCAATCCATCTACTTTGTAAATGTGAACGTGTAAAGAGTTGTAGATAAACTAAAGCTAGATCTTCATTTCCTGGAAGAATTATAACAGTACTTTAAGTGTAACAAGTACTTTTGGATACATGTGGGGCACTGTCCCTATAATTTCGCGAAAGTGCAGGTTTATGTGTGGTTTTGTGTCCCAATACTTTTGGTCATGTGCATGTTCGTGTTCCAATACATTTGAGCATATGGGTTTGGTAGTGTATTATGTATTCTGTATTATGTATGTGAAGACAGAGGGGTGAATGTGCACAGCCAGTCTGAGTCTGGGAAACTGGTTGGTTGTAATGTGAACATTCTTTTTCAAACACTGTATAATAATGCTTTTGGATTGTATTGCTATCATAGCTTGAACATTTTACACCGTCCCATTCGAACATCCACATTAAGTCCACCTTTAAAAGCTGAATATTGGTGGCAATGCTGTTCATGAGCACATATAAAATGTTTATTTGAAAAAGTTACAGTTACAGAATTCGAATCGAATTTAAACACACTGTTTATATCATTGATCTTATTATGTGTTACTAATTAACCTTAATACTTGGTGAAGGAAAGTGTGTAAAGCTACAATGTTCTAAGGACTGTTTTAATGGTTATGTGGAAATACATTTGATGGTTTTTGTGTGTTACCTTGCCCTGCTTGGAATGTCCAAAATGTTCTTTTATTATTTCATTTAATTGTAATCAGCAGGTATGTATTTTGTCCGTTTTGAAATGAAGATGATTGTAGTAATTGTAATGTGAATTAAGAAATTGAAAAGCAATGCTTTTATTAACGAGATGTTATCAGTTAAATGTTAAGTTGGTACGTACAGAGAATGTGAAAAGTCGTAAGCATCAAAGGGATTGTGTTTTGCACATGGTTGTATACTGCCAGTTTTTTGAGCACCTGCAGTTTGTTGATTAGAACAGTTTCAGTACTATTAGAACAACAGACACAACAAAAAGGGAAATCCCCCACCTGAACCTTCATCTAAGCAGTTCTAGCTCTACATGTGAATATTACAGCCATAAATCAAACACAGTAAAAAGTAAAAACGTATTAACACCAACAGTGTTTTTTTTTTCTGTCTTTTATCTATTCTTAACTGCATTTTGCTTTTTAGTGAGGTATCTGTGGACACAATGTAATGAAAAGCTGATGAAACATTTTGATATATGAATAATAAACACTTTCATGATCAATGTCTTTGTCATTTTGGTAATAAACACCTTAACGTTCCTTTAAAAAGTTACCTTTTCTTAAAATCTTTTGTATATTTCTTTTAGCTAAATTCAAAAACCTCATGAAGTGACGTTAAGCTTTTAATTCTTCAAAGTATTTGTAATATTCAAATTGTAAGCCTGGAAATGTAAAGTGTGTATTGCATACACAAAAAACCCCACAAACATTTGGATCAGACACAGAAGTACTGATGGAGTTTTTAAACATCTCAGTGTCACTGCTGGACTAAAAATAGTCCACAAATTTAAAATGTCAAGCCACCAGCATCCTGGTGCTGATGACAGAGTAGAGGGTGACAAACAAACTGTGCCGCAACAGATGAGCTACTGTACTCTACATCTATGAGGTAGATGTGCCTAATAGAGTGCACAGTGAGTGGACAGTGTTTAAAAACTCCAGCAGCACTGCTACGTGTGGTCCAGTCATACCAGCACAACACAGAATGCTCAGAATGATCCATCAATGTGGTGTACCTAATAAAGTGAGCAATGAGTGCATTTTGCAATTCTCTTGATTTTGACTGAATGTTTATGGGTGACATACTGGCATAAACAGTTCTGCATGGCTCCAGAGATCTTTGGTTTGATCCCAACCTTGGACTTTGTCTCTCTTGAATTTTGTTCTCCCCATGTCCGTGAGATATTACTAGAGCTGTCATGGGCTGTACTGCAAAAGTAAAGTTTGTGCAAAATCTGATAATCCATGTTATGCAACCGAATTTCACAATATTCCAAATAGCACCTTGTGATGTCGTCCATAAATTTTCAATGGGATTAAGCTAAGTGACTTTGGAAGAAAGTCAGCACTCTTTGATCTTCTTTGGTTTCAAGTAGTTGCAATGCCTTGGGGTGTGTTTTTGGTCATTAACATTTCAGCTGCAGTTTCTTTGACAGGAAGACACTGGCTTAGAGGCTTAATTGATATTTAGTAGAACCACTCCTGAACTCACAGACTTTCAGTCAAAACCGTTATACTAGAGACTAGATTTGTACAAAATCGCAAAGGTTGGACTAAAATAAAACTGTCACCTGACCCATATTTTGCTTAGTAAACACAATTAATGTGGCAGGTCCTTCAGGCTCAGAGGTAACAGCCAGCCTGAGCTGGGATTACACCATAGAAATTGTGTTGTGGTCATGGGTCCCTGCAATGGACTGTCATACCAACCAGACAGCATTTTCACCTGTGTCCAAGGAATTCTGGAATAGGGTCTGGACACAAAGCCGACCAGGATAAGCAGGGTAAAATTAGAACCTTGACATTTAAGCGTGCTTTGTTTGACTTAGCAGTTCTGGTGACTTGATAGTAAGAGACGTCTGTGGAAAATGGTAATTCCAGATAGGCTGGGACAGATTCCCTATGAGTTTACAAAGTATAGGTTGGGTGGTGTGGTTATGGAACCACCCTGTGGTGGACCGGTGCCCTCTGAACAGGATAAGAATAATCATGAGAATTTGCTTCTACAGTATTTTGTTAATTCCAGTTGAAAAGAAAAGGACAAATGACAGTAAGATAAAGCTGATGTCCAAAAACATATTTAAAGTGCTATAGTATGTCTATTTTCTTTCCAACCATAGTTTATTTTTCAAGATGAAGAAAATCCCGTCTATAAATAAACCAGCAAACAACATGAACTTTATTACGTCTCTCAAGAATGACTCAGTAGCAACAAAACAAACCAGCCAAACCAGTCAAATAAGTATATCATCAACGCCTCGGCACTTACTACCTAAACTGCTCATGTTAAGTTGTTTGAAGAACAGAAAACCATTCAAACTTCTGCTATAGGATTAATTTACCGGCCTAATCCACAAGGTGCTCGTCATCTTTTTACGTCAAAGGCAGATAAGCAAACAGGAAGAGTGTTCACCTTCTACATGAACATATCATCAAAGCCTGGAGGTGGCAAGTGATCAGGGTCTGGCCTAAAAACGTAGTAGAAACTTCACGTTAGTTAATATAATAACATAATATCAAAAATCTATTCATATAATTATAATTAATATGAATATCTATTAATTAATGAAATATTGCAAAATCTACAGGTTTACAGGAAATGTGATTGGACCTACCCAGGTCTACCCATTGGTCCGAAAGGGTCAAAGCGTGCACCAGGGGGCACAGCACCAGGAGGAAGCACTCCAGGTATACCCCTTGAAGGATCAAACCCAGAACGCGGGAAGCCCGAACGTAATGGATCCACAATCATGCCACCTGGCCTGCCACTACAAACAGAGTTCAAATACATGTTATTTTTCCAAAATGGCACCACATTGTGCCAGATTAGGACTACAAAGAGGGTTTCAAAACAACAACAACAACAACAACAACAACAACAAGACACAAACACAACTCAACGTAATACAATACTTGAGAACAGAAAGTGAAAAACATAGACGGACTACTTACCTAAATGGATCCAGGTCAGCCCCTCCTGCAGCAAATGGAGCCATAGGGTCCCTCCTGAAAAAGACAGAGGACATGCACATGCATTTGGTGTTTGTTATGATGAAGTTGATCAACATTCAAGATGTTTCATTTGTTTATGATGAACTGAACTTAATCTCTGCTTCCCTTATTTCCATATACATGATGTCCTGTATGTTGATTCCAGCAGTAATGTAAGAGTGTGAACCAAGAAACAATAGGCTTCATTCAGGAAAGCTTCATTCAAAAAAAATGAGTAAACTGTGAGTAAATGACACGTAAAATGGACCAAAAATATGCATCAGATTCACGAATAATTGGTAAACACTACATTTACTAGTGGAGCTTTTATATGTTAGTGAATACCTCCATAATTGTTAACAATAATAACAGCCGCTCAACGCATTGAATTACAGTTACTTTCAAATACACCACGTAGTACCACTTAAAACTTCAATGTGCAATTCTTATGGCTGTATGAATGTTTATTACCAAATGACATAATGTTGACCAGACAAAACATGAAATCTCTTGGATTCATACTGGCTGAAATTAAATCCATATAAAAGTCCATTTTGATTTGTATTCTTCCATACTGGACTGATTTGTATCTAGGGCACGCCTTTTGAAAATGTGCAACAAATGTTTAGCAGCTATTTGAAACATGAAGGAGACAGAACCACTCATAACTGTCACCACTCAAGT
>JAYJMA010017087.1:0-12344 GCA_036873895.1 Parotocinclus cabessadecuia
CTCTAACCTCTCCAAAATCGACAAGACCAAAGAGCTTTCTAAGGATGTTAGGGACAAGATCATAGACCTGCACAAGGCTGGAATGGGTTACAAAACCATAAGTAAGACGCCAGGTGAGAACGAGACAACTGTTGGTACCATGGTAGGAAAATGGAATAAATACAAAATGACTGTCAGTCGACCTGGATCTGGGGCTTCATGCAAAATCTCATCTCATTGGGGGGGGAATTTGTTAATGATCTTAAGGCAGCTGGGACCACAGTAACCAAGAAAACCACTGGATTCAAATCCTGCCATACCTGCAAGATCCCACTTATCAAGAAGGCACATGTGCAGGCCCGAATAAAGTTTGCCATTGATTGGGAGAAGGTGGAGGAAGAGAAATGCTGACTATGACCCAAAGAACACCGTCCCTACTGTCAAGCATGGAGGTGAAAACATTATGTTTTGGGGGTGTTTCTCTACTAAGGGCACAAAACTACTTAATCGCATCAATAGCAGAATGGATGGAGTGACAACCTCCTTCCCTCCGTCAGGACATTAAAAATGGGTCGTATCTAGGTCTTCCAACACGGCAATGACCCAAAACATACAGCCAAGGCAACAAAGGAGTGGCTCAAAAAAAAGCACAGTGAGGTCATGGAGTGGCCTAGCCAGTCTCTAGACTTTAATTCCATGAAAAAAATCTTGGCCTCAAAATCTTAAAAGAGGAGGGTACCAAAATTCCTCTTAACATGTGCGCAACCCTCATCATCAACTACAAAAAACTTCTGACTGCTGTGCTTGCCAACAAGGGTTTTGCCACCAAGTAATAAGTCTTTACTAGAAGGATCAAATACATATTTCTCTCTGCAAATGCAAATAAATGTATGTTTTTTATATAATGTAATTTTCTGGATTTTCTTTTTATATATCTTAGATATTCTCTCTCTCACTGTTAAAATAAACTACCCTTAAAATTATAGACTTTGATATTTTTGTTAGTGGACAAACTTACTAAATCAGCAAGGGATCAAATAATTATTTCCTCCACTGTATTTGCCTTTGTGGTGCCCACTGAACCTGGCATAATACTAGATTAAGTGAATACAGGTTATTTTTGTTAGCTGTTTGTTATAATTGTTAGCTGAAACTGTGGTTTTGTTCTTGATTGCATAACACACAAACTACTGCTTATATGGCAACCATTGTTAGATCTGGCATGCAAAACTGTCTTGTAAATAAATTATAATGTAATACTTTGATAGCAAACATAGATCACTGAAAACCCTTACAGCAACCCTTTATATTTAACCTCTTTATCAAACTAGACACAAAATAAACACTAGATCTAAAAATAAACAAATAAAATGGAATAAATAAAATGTTTAATGGGCAAGCATAGCTAAAGTAGATGCAAACTGTGAGCAAATCCAAAAATTGAACCAAAGAATTAATCTGTCTTTGATAAACTGATAAACAGGTTAGAATTGTGATTATAAAATTACGTGCTTTTGTGCTAAAAAAAACAGACTACAGTAAGACGTTTATAACAATCAGTACATGTACAAAATGATTCATTAATGGCTCGTAATAAGGCCCTCGAGGTATTACCTCTAGAGAAGAAGGAGCTAATCATGAAGCTGAAGCTGATGGTAGCCACTGCAAAGAGCAGAAGGAAGACGAATACTAGTGTGGGGTCACTGTAGGTCAGCACAGCTCCATTTGGACTCACCTTTAACATCCAAAACACAATTAATCACAAAAGTGTTATTGAACAAGAACTCAACATTTACAGCAGATGATAGACATCGTCACCCAGGGCAGATTTAAAGTGATACCATCCAAGCAACAGGGAGAAAGGAATCTAATAGTGAAGTCTGGCAGTGCTGGCTGGTTACATTTTAAATTTAAACACATAGACCGCAAGGCTGGTGGTGTCTGTGTTTTGTCTCCTTGTGCAGTTTGTTCACTCACAGTTTGTTTTTAAATTGCATTTTTAGATTGGAATGCTAGCATGATTCATGCACTCAACGTCACCTCGCATATCTGTTAAACAACAGTTAGGATATTATCTTAAATGGTACATATTGCACACCCCTAGTTGACAACTTCTGAGTTTTAACGTATTAAAAGCAGGGGAAGCAAATGAAACTTACCCGTACACAGAGCAGCACGGTGACAAGCAAAATAGAAATGGAGAGGAAAATGAAAAACATAAGGAACCAAGCACACCAATGCAGCCAGTTGCTGAGTCCCATCATTCTCATGTACTCCTGGAAAACACAAAAAGCCCAGACAACATGAACTCACTCGGCACAATTCAACACTTTCATAACAGATGATGTGAGCTATCCTTGAATATTATTAATAAATTATATCATTATTATAATAATACCAAGAATTTATGTTCAGTGCCATACACCCACCTTCAGCTTTCTCTCCTTCTCTTGCACCACAGCACGTACGATGTTCAAGGATGTGTAGGTGAAGCTGAGCACCAGCAGTAATGGTAGCTGGTTCTGGATGGCCAGGATGAAGACATCATAGATGAAGGCTGGATAAGGAAAACGTGACAGCACCACCCGCGTTTGTTTGAAGAGAGCTGCTGCTGCTGTCCTGTTGTAGGCCTTCATGATGGCACGGTCCACAGCATGCTGGAGCATCAGGAAGCCCTCTCGGTAATAGCCTTCACACAGGGGAGACAATGTACACTGCTCACAAAAAAACAGGCACTATTCCATTATTGGATATTTTATTTTGACATATCCCTTAAGAGGTATATTATATAGCATCATCTTCTACATGTACACTTTGCATAACACATAACCGACTGCATTCAGAAGGACATTTTGATATTCATCACAAAGCAAACATTTTTATATATATATATAAATATAAACCCATATTTCAGTATAACCAACTCCCATCAACGGACCAGCAATAACATGATCACAAAACTAATATCAGAGTATAAATAATATACAGTACTTATGAAAGGTTTTGTATGAATTGTGCCTCTTATCTGTTCATATAACCTTGTTGCAACAAAAACAAATCAGAATTGTTTTTCATATACAATATGGAAGTTCGTAAGGAAGTCATTATATGCTTGAGTGCAGATTAAAACTAGGCAATGTGATCCCAAATTATTATATCTATAAGGTGTACAAGGGTTTGCTGGTTGAAGTAAATGGTTCTTTGTTTGTTTGTGTAATATCCCAGCAGCATCACTGACTGTTTGTGACAGAAGCCAGGTTAATATGACACACTCACACCTAAGGCAATTTAGAGTAACCAATAAACACATTTGAGTTATCAAGTGCATGTTACCAAGAGGATTTAGCTCCACACCTGTGACCTACCAGAAATGGTAACGTAGTACCACCATACCTGGAGTGCCACCGTAGAGATCATGCTGTTCCCGTGGTCCAGGCAACTGGAACAGTGGGAAAAGGCTGGCAGTGTGCCAGTCCAGGTCACTGTTTGGATTCAGCTCTAATTTTTCCTTGGTAGGAACATTTCGGGGGCTATAGGTGAAACGCAGGTGATAGCTAACCTGCAAGGGTGAGGAGATGAGAGAAAGACATTAGTAGAACACGAATGAAGACAGAGTAGCTGGGAAACTGTGACTGAAAACATTAATGGACTGATAATCTAATAAGGTTGTAATGAAGCATCGTGAGACTATGATAAATATCTGCAAAAACAAATATAATAAAAATAAATAATGTACAGAGCTATTGCACTGACAGAGCAGGGCAACTTATTTTAATTTCAATGGACCACAAATAGTCTCACAAATAAGACCTAAAGCATCACCAGTTTTCACACAAGGTCTACAAGGAGAGAAATAAAATAAATAAATTGGACAAAATATTATATTTGGTCATTTATTTATTAAGAAAAATATTTCAATATTGCATATCTGTGATTACAAAATTGTGAACCTTTTGCTTTTAGCATTATGTCTGACCTTTTGACTTTTGATCAGTCCTAACAGTCACCTTGGAGGTATTCTAGCCCATTCCTCCTCAGAGGACCGCTTAAACTTTGGGATACTGGTGGAATATCACACATTAAACCTGGCCATAAAACACTTTAGTTTGTTTTCTTTACTCTCCTTATCCATTCTTTCGTACAATGGCTTGGGTGCTTTTTTGTTAGCTTGCTGAATAGCCAATGTGCACTCAGTCTGCAACCAGACATTTCACATTAAAATTCACTGGAATGATTCTAATTCGTTGTTAGATTTGTAATGGCAAGCAAACCAGACCAAAACCCTGATGCTGCCACCAGCATGTTTCACAGATAGGACAAGAGTCTTATGCTGGAATTCAGCATTTGCTTATCCCCAGACTCAACACTTTTCAGAATGCTTCCTTACTTGTCCATGTAATGTCAAGAAAACTGCAAACAGGCAGCAAAATTCTATTTGAAGAGTAGTGACAATTTTCTTTCTTTCTAGGCTTCCTTTCCAAATTCCTTTCATCTGTACACAATCTGTCTGACTGTGGATTGGTGAAGTTCCAGCTATACTGCTCACAAAAATTAGGGGACACTTCAAATTGAAATATCCTAGAATTGAATATTTTTTTTAATCATTAATTATTTTTAATTTTTGTGAGCAATGTATTTCATTCAGCTCATTAAAACACCACACTCTAATCTGTCCTTCAGTTTAACCACTAAAGTTCAGACATTCTGACACCCATTCATATGAAATATAGGATTATTTTCCCCAAAAAAAGTGATCCAACTATAGTAGCATTTTAGCACATTTTTGTCTTGGGTTCTCTGCATTAATGTTTAGGCCTGTGCAATATTTTAGGTCATAAGTATTGTATTGAAATGCAGAAAACATTCTAAGATTCTCAAACATTCAAGCAGCACCCTATATTACATGCTGTATATAACCAGCCTATATCACTAATTATAGTTAATACTAAGGCTTATTTTAATACTAAGATTATACAGTGGTTATTCTGTCTGAGAAAACAGATTGTCAACCAAGTCATTTCACATGATCAACATGTTAAGAAATTCCAAAAACCCAAACTGTCTTTTACGTAGATTGGTTCAAAACCCTCTCATGCATTCTGTAATCACATATTGTAAGGAGACACAACCCCAAGTCCAATGAAGTTGGTATGTTGGGTAAAACATAAATAAAAGCAGAATACAATAATTTGCAAATCTTTTTCAACTCATATTCAATTACAAAGACAAGATATTTAATATTCAAACTGATACACTTTATTGTTTTTTGCAAATATTCATTCATTTTGAATTTGATGCCTGCAACATGTTCCAAAAAAGTTGGGACAGGGGTAACAAAATGCTTAAGGGCAAAGCTCAAAAAACACCTGTTTGGAACATTAAGCAGGTGGACAGATTGCTTGGGGATAAAGGGAGCATCAGTTGTTTACAAGCAAGGATTCACCACTTTGTGAACAACTGCATTGGCAAAAATCCAAAAACTAACATTGAATGCCCGTGACCTTCGATCCCTCAGGCAGCACTGCATTAAAAACTGACATCATTCTATAACGGATACTGCCACATGGGCTCAGGAACACTTCAGAAAAGCACTCTCAGTGAACATAGTTCATCACTCCATATACAAATGCAAGTTTAAACTCTACCATGCAAAGTAACTTGCACATCTGTGAAGACACTATTAATGCTGAAAGGTACATGCAGGTTATGTCTATATATAATATAATGCATATAAAGCATATAATGTTGAGCAACTGAAGTTGTACATCAAGCAATAATGGGAAACAATTCCACCTACAAAGCTTCAACAATTAGTATCCTCAGTTCCCAAACGCTTATTGAGTGTTGACGCTTAATGAGAGGTGATGTAACACAGTGGTAAACAAGCCCCCGTCCCAACTTTTTTGAAACATGTTGCAGGTATTAAATTCAAAATGAGTGAACATTTGCAAAAAACAAAGTTTATCTATTTGAGCATTAAATGTCTAGGCTTTGTAGTGTATTCAACTGAATATGGGTTTAAAAAGGATTTGCAAATCTGCGAATTCTGTTTTTATTTAGCCTATGTTTTACACAACGTCCCAACTTCATTAGAGTTGGACTTGTAATAGTTTTATTGTGTTTGTTTATTTGTTTTATTTAACATTGCATCAGCAGCTAATCACAACAGGAATATGGTCACATTGATACTAGTGATACACACTGAGCCAACTTTACAGCAACCAATGAACCTAATGGGAAAGCCAATGCCTAGCCAGCAGCGCATAGCACAAAGCACAGGGTACCAATCTATCAGACAGTACATACACACACAAACATTCATACACCTAGGTTATGATTAGAAACAGCAATTAATGTAAAACACATCAATAAAAGCTGGGGGAAACTGGAGTACCCGGAGTAATTGTATTTGGAGCCTTTTTCTGGAGCCTTTGAGGTGATTATTTGTGCCACCATGCCTCCCTTGTAATTTTAGAAACAGTTACTGCAGACAGCAGGGCATTGGACAAAACTTTGGACTATACCTTTAGTGGAAGAGGCTCGTCATCATGTGTGAAGGAGTGCTCAAAGACCACAGCAGCTAGGATCTTGTCCGATTCGGGATCAGTCTTCACAAACTCCTCAAACTGATTTTCTGTCTCAAACCCACGTACTGAAAGTGAATCCCATAAATAGGAAATTACAATGTTGCCTTTATATAAAAGTATAATGTTCGTCTAATTATTAATTGAGATCTGGGCTTTCTTGAGTTACAGGTGTCTAGGGAGCCTTTAACACACGCTACGGGTTTTTCGATAAAGTTTAAGTATAGGACTTGGATGGTCATTTAATCATTTTTGTGTGTATTTATAGGTACATGTCCTGCTCTTATCAAAACTGAATTAAATGAGAATCAGGTTCTATTGGCCAAGTAAGCTTGCAAAAACAAGGAATTTGCATACCGGTACAGTAGCTCACATTTCACATTTCATAGCAGGCAATATTACACAATAAAGAAAAGCACACACACTGTCCCACACACAATCACACCTGTAATCCTTGTAATGCCATGGTATACATTGTATATTAAAGTGTAGCATGAAGATAAATAGTAGACTACATTTAGGTAACTTAGATATTTTTAAAAAACGGGTAAATAAGTGAAGTACAGGGGGAGTCCAGATGGTGTGTACATTTGTACATGTGTAGTGCTCAACTGTTCATAGGTGTGATTGCATAAGTGCTAAAGCTTCTCTGTAGCGTTGTAGTTTTAATCTTTTTTGACTGTAGTGCCATCCTGAAGGAAGGTGATGGCCAGAGGGTCGTGCATTTCTCTAATTTTCTCTGCATGCTTCCTAGTTCTGAAAGTGTGGGCAGTTTAATACAGATGCTCTTCACTGCAGACTGGCTGATGAGCTGCAGTGTACGAGCTGCCCCACCACCCACCCTAGATGTAGTGATGACAGACTCTATAGTGGTAGTGTAAAAATGCACCATTCATTCCAAAGACACTCTAAACTTCCTATGCTGATGCAGGAAATATATCTCTCTTCATTCTTTTGGTAATGGAGCAGGACCACCTGATTGACCACCCTTCTGTAAGCAGACTCATATACCAACCTGGATGAGACCAATGACAGTAGTGTCATCTGCAAACTTTTTGTGACTGAGGGGGCCAGGGAAGTCATTGGTGTACAGTGAAAAAAGCAGTGTAGAGAATCCTGTGGAGCATTTGTGTTGATGATTGTGTTAAAGCCTGAGCTGAAGTCCAAGAACAGAATTCTAATGTTCTAAAGAGTACTCCAAGGCATAGTTAAACATTTTTTAAATCCTTATCCTAACTTGTCAGCCTTAACACTAATTCAAGTCCTTTTGAAAGCACCTTTCCAATCACTTACCATTACAACGGATAGCAGGTAGGGAACAAGTAGTAAGTCTATAAGGGTTACTCTACAGGGGATGATCACTTATCTAAACCAGCATGTTAAAGAAAATTAGAGGTTATTCTCACTTTTAGGTCAAGGTTTATAATATATAAATGCAGCTGAAAACAGTTAGATTACATTTAATTTCTATGTTAAATAAATGTTTTAGAGTTTGGTTATGTGAAGAATATAATGACTTTGACAGGGTATGTGGAATCCTATAAAGAAGTTACAAATGTGGCCCGTCATGTCATTTGATGTGGCCTCTGATTGACTGCAATCTAATGGCTTAATGCCGTCGATTCACGGGTAATGATAATCGGCATGAATTGTGGGAAATGGAGTTTATGGTTTTGTTGATAGTTTGTCTTTACTGGGATTGGTGACTGTCACAAAACAATGTGCCTTCAATCTTTTTTTTTAACATACATGTCTGGTTCGATTCTGTTTATTTTCTGTCCAAGATTTATAAATAACAGAACATTTTTGTTCACTTTTCTTTTTAATAGAAACTTTTGCCATTAAAAAAAGATAGCAGGAGATGCTGGGTTGTGTCTGGCTCTCAGCAGAGTTAGCTTTAGCTTGGTAATATTCCACATATTCAGTGAGGTGATGATGTTTATAAATCGGTGTTTGAGTTCTTCCTATGCTTACTTTTCTCATCCATACTGCAAACAGCGCTCACTGGGAAGAACTAGAACACTGAAAACATGGCTGTAACCCAAATAACACTGTCACTGCTTCCTCACTAGTATTGTACAGGAAGAGACTCAAGTGCACTTTGGAGCGCAACTAAAATCTATCACGTCCTTCTCATCAATGTGTGTCACCACCGCTCTGCCTAATAAACACATAGTTTAAAGCTGGAACTGTGTTTAACACAGACTTTAATTGCAAATTAATTGTCAAGGCAAAAAAGCAGAATTCACACTTGACTTGGAACAAATCGTGCATGTATGCACACACACACACACACACACACACACACACACACACACACACACACACACACACACACGCACCATTTCAGTTTACTTAGTTAAAATACATGACTATACTGTAACTATTATCTATGCTGTCCACTGTGAAAAGAATGCAACTCATAGCCAACAGCTAAACATAAAAGAGGACAAGCTGGTTGTGCTGCCTAATCCTCTTTAGAAACATTATGGCTTGTTCTGTTTGTTTTGACTGTGTTCCAGTTACCAGCATTGCCCAAGCTATGGCCCTTGATTCCTGTTTGATAAGGATCAACAAGTAACTCTTTCTTATTTGGATTTAAACAGCTATGACACATGCTCAGTTCTAGACACTGAACTAAATGTTTGATAAGAGGCACTATAGATACAGTGAAAGCTTCAACAATTGGCAGCAACCTGCCAACACCCTTAGGTGACAAACTGTCTCTGTGCAGAGCCTACATTCAGTCTTTTAGCCACAGTCCACCATTACAGGTTCAGCATGGCTCACTTTGTTTAAACAACACTGAACTGCAGTACCAGGAAAACTGGAGTCACTTGCTCGTCCTTCCTCTTTCAGTACTAAGATTCTATCAGTCAGCACTTTTTCAGTCTCGTGAGTTACTGCAAGTCAAATCCAGTAACAGCAAACTTTAAAAAGCTTTTGTTTTGGTTAGTACGTTTACAGACTGGGGTATTTAGTACACTGTCCATGCAGAGCAGTAATCAGTAATCACACAGAGCAGAGAAGCCCATATTTTATGACTCACCATCCAGGTTCAATTATCTTCAGACTTTATGGCTTTTTAAAGGAAGCAGAAACAGTTATCAAGCTGAACGATTACAGATCGTACTTGTATTGGATTGAATCGGATTAACCGTACAGTCGCGGCCGGCTCTCGGTGATGGATCATCTCTACACATTTCTGTCTCTCATCGATGTGATGCATGAAGTATTTCAGCAGGATAGTGGAGTAGTTTGCCATTGCTTTCTCCACCCCTCCCTATTTATCCGAGCTTGGGACCGGCGTGCAGCTGTTTCCAGTTACACAGCTGGGGTGTTTTGTATACACAAGTCAATGGCAATTTAGAGACACCAGTTAACCTAATATTACATGGGTATGGATATTAGTATGAAGGTTGTTCTGTCATTCTTTTAAAGAGGTTTTGTATTAGACTATGGTCTATGAGAGTCTCAGAGGTGTCTGGCTGAGTTAAAGCCAGGGCTCTGTGTCATCTATCTTACTCTACTGAGATTCCATAATTGTATGCTTCATATCATGAGCTTCTTTATAGGGATGGTGGCTGAAATAACATAACTCAATACAGGTAAGCACAGTTTAAATGACCACTGCATCAATGTCTGTGTACTTTAACGACCAAGGTATTTAAAATACATTATTACAACTTACAAAAGGAAATATAAATCTGTCCTTTAACTTATTTGACCAATTAGCACATCAAACAGCTCATTAGAATTCCCAGGTTCCATAATTATTACAGAGTCCTATGTTATTTCCTTATATATGTACTGGTAGTGTATATTGTATTTTTTCTTCCACCCAGCTGGTCACCTCAACCAATCAACACTGCGGATTAACAAGTAGAGACAAGAGTTTAAAAGTCTGTCATTTGTGTGCGTTTGTGTAGCACTATTACTGGAACTGTGCTCACTTACACATTCACATACATATTCAGCTGTTGGGTTTTTGGGCAAGTTACTCTTGTTTGTATGTATTATTTTCCTCTGTTTATTTTGTAAATAACCTAACGGTTTAAACTACTGTTAGATGGAATGTGTCTGGGTCTTCCAGCATGACAATGATCCCAAACACACTCTGGCAACGAAGGAGTGGTTCCATAAAAAGCATTTTGGCCTAGCCAGTCCTCCAGACCTCTCCCCTATAGAACATTTGTGGAGAAAGTTGAAAGTCTGTGGTGCCCAGTGACAGCCCCAAAACATCACTGCTCTAGAGAAGATCTGCATGGAGGAACGGTATAAAAAACCAGCTACAGTGTGTGTGCGAACCTGGTGAGGACTTAAGTACTTAAGTATGTAAGTACTGAGTTGAACTTTTTTTATTGACCAAATACTTATTTATCTTCCACCATGATTTACAAATAATTTCTTTAAAAAACTTACAATGTGATTTCCTGGATTTTTTTCTCATTTTGTTTCTCATAAGTGAAGTGTAGTTATGATGAAAATGACAGACCTCTCTCATCTTTCTAAGTAGGAGAACATGCACAATAAGTGGCTGACTAAATACTTCTTGCCCCACTGTATTGAGATACAATTTTATGGTCTTTATATTTCTATTACTGTATAATTAAATAAAACTGTGTTACTTTGATAATAGCCAGTAAATGGCCTGGTTTGAGAAGGTAATATGGTCGTTAAACGGTGCCTACCTGTAAATAAAAAGGGTATCTAGAAACATTTGGTCACACAGAACATGTTTATATCAGTTATGAGGAGCTATATTTACAGATGGCCACTAGGCAGTTTTCAATAAAAATGTGGTGTAACAAGACGTAATCTGAAACTGAATGTGCAGTTTTAATTCCTCCCTCTTAGAACTGTACTGTAACCTTGTTCTGCTAACTGGAAATCAAGATATCTAGTACCAGGATGGTCGAGAACAAGCATTTTTCTTCTTCTCTGCAAACAGCTAAACTATCAACGTCTGTATACCAGTGTATAATGTGTTTAAATGCTGGAAACCAAAAGTGCAGAAAGACAGAGGGGTCACATTACCAGCACTGATGAAACCCGCTTTAAGGCTGAGTTGCACATCCTCTGCCACCTGCCGCACCACACTGGAATTTGCTGGCACATACGCAAGCTGCAAGCGTGACTGGAGATGAGAAGGCGGCCATTCCAGCGAGAAGCTGCTGAAATGTGTGGCGTTGGGGTAATTGGTAAATGACACCTTCTGTCGTAGAACAATGAGGATGGCAGAGAAGAGGAGAGGCAGCAGAATCTCCAACAGTGTCACCAAGATCTGTCGTTTCTACAGGGAAAATACAAAAGCTAAGTGAAATAGTGAGGCACACAGTTAAGGTTCAGAGAAACTGCATATACTCCACATTCAGATACAAAATGGGAATAGAATTTTTACATTTTAATTTTAACAGCCAAATAAAGACAACCCCAAACCAGGAAAAGTTGGGACAGTATGTAAAGTGTACATTTATAAAAAGAATATGCAGTATCTTATGATGTGATGATATGTGGAAAAAGAAATGCATAGCTTCATCTTTGGCTAACCTGTTCGATTAGTGAAGGCAACTAGACAGAAGATCAGATACTACAAATATTTTGCGACAGCAAAGAAAAACGGAAACCTGAAATGTTCTGACATTTACTTTGACTTTTACTTTACTGGAAACATTATGGACATGAGATATTGAGTTTGTTTTATGATTCAATTCAATTCAATTTTATTTATATAGCGCTTTTTACAATGTAGCATCGTCTCAAAGCAGCTTTACAGTAATA
>JAYJMA010017108.1:0-26159 GCA_036873895.1 Parotocinclus cabessadecuia
AATGCTGAAAAAAAGGACCCCGCTGGCAATCCAACAGTCAGCCAGCAGGGCGGAGTAAAGAGTCCAAAACACCAAACCCTAACAGTCACCCATCTGTTTCGTGTTGAGGCAGATTGCCTCTAGAAGGTCTTGACAGTTGTAGTTTGTAGTAGATTGTATAATATATAGTGAAATACATGTGTCTCAGACCTTTGCCCCCAGTGTATATACTGTGTAGACTGCAGTTGGATTTTGTTAATAAGAAGTATCAAGATAATTATTAACCAATAATTGTCAGGTTTTATCTTAACCCCTTAATTTACTTTACTTGTCATAAGGTATTTGGCAAACCTTTATATAAGATGATTCAACTTGCTATACACAACACTTTCTATCTCACATAATTATTGCTTCAAATTGCTCGTTCCTTGACTTTCTAAAGATGTATTCCTTGCCATTGATGCTATGGTTTGCCCATTCGGGGTCTAGACTTTTGTAAAGGCTAGGCTATTGTAAAGATGCTTTAAGGCAGTGCCTATTGTTAAACGTATTGTTAAATAAATAACTTGAACCTGGGTGTATATTGGATCTGTCTGAGTCTGCTGAGGTTCCAATGCTGCATACGAAATCTGTGTAAGCCACAAGTCAGCTGTACTGCAATGTGCTTTCTAAACGCCCCTCATTAGGGACTGTATTAGCCTATTGGGCATATGCTAGGCCATGTGGTTTATGCGGACCATTAGTCACCTGAGATAGTCAGCAGTGGTCTGGCCATTAGCTGGAAACAATGTTTCAGTGTGTTTCACCCTCCTGATTCCAATCTGCTTTAACATCTTCTCTGTGATGATCAGTTTAATCAGCCATATTTTCAAACACCAGTTATTAATGATTTATTTGTTTTAGGTTTTATACATTGTAGTACAGAGGACAGGCTGTGGTGATGGCAATTAGTATGAACTTGGTATCTCAACAGTGCAGCACCACCTGAGCTCCCCATATAACAATATGATCTGGATTGTTTTATGGACTGGGGATTCATTATTGATCACACTATCACATGCAAAGATGTAGTCCTACATCACTTCATTGTTTCTTCAATCATGTGTTGCGAGTCCTATTAAAGTCAACAGAAGCTGAGACTGATGCAGTTACACTGGAAGGCCATTATTTAGCTGAGGCAAGTCAGCCCTGTCGGCATAGTAAAAAAATATTTATCTGCCACACTGTTATACTTGAGAGATTGTGATGCAGTAAATAGCTGCAAACATCAGCTATATAACCTAGCAAACATGCACGTTTTCTAAACAACAGACAAATCTTTGATATGAATATAATATATGATAAAGCATGAAAAGAACTTAACATTTCACATAATGTTACATACAGCAGATGTATGCAAATCTAAAACATATTGACTTATTAAATTCATGGAAATATCTAAATTGTTTATTTGCTGTATTATATTAGTTTCTTTTGATTTAGAAAGTTCAACCACTTGAGATACTTTTACTTTTAAGTTTGATTATTATAATAATACAATAATAACAGTAATAATGGCGTTTGTGTGTCACAACAGTCAAATACGCTAGCCCACCACCATAGTCTCCCGTGTTCAAGTCCTGATACTCCCTTAGACAGCATCAGGTGCCATGAACAAGCACACATCCCTGTGCATGAGGAAGGTGAGTATAGTTGGGAGACCATATCACTGCACCTACCAGCCTACAAAGAATTGACATTTAATCCAGGGCACATTTACTCGTGTGTGGTGCTATCTGGGGTAGACTAGACCAGGACAAGAGAAAATAATATTGGATGTGAGAATTCAATTTAAAAAAATGAGACAAAAATATTATAATTGGTCATTTATAGTTAGGGTAAGTTCTCCAGATATGATTTAGATAAGTGATAGATTAAAAACTGTGGCAGATTTTGAAGTAGCATGTCAAAATCAAAGCATGTCAAAAAGCATTGTCAAACAAATACATATTTCCGAGAGCTACCACTGCCTCTAACAGCTATAGTTATATTCCAAAAACCTCTACAGTGCAACAGCAGGGACAAAAGAGGTTCTTGTCATTATAGAACAGAGGGTCATATAATTGAGAAAGAGCAAGAGAGCATACAAGAGAGATTCTAATTCAGAATAAAGAATAAACACCTTCACAGAGTAAAGACAGGATCAATCCATTGCTCATATACAGGTCATGTCAGAGATATTTTACAGTGAAACAATCACGGAAACAACTACTGCCCAGCTTACTGCTTCACTCATGCTCCGATTACAAAAAAAGAGTCAATTCAAAAAAGCTCTGTCACAGCCAGATTGAAGTAAATGGCAGAGTTGAAGTGTCACATGACCACAAGATTACATGTTAAACTCCCATAATGGCATGCTAAATGAAAAGTATTAAAAAGGCCCAGAGGATCAAATCTCCCTTTCAATCCAATGTGGCCTGTCATTTCACTTCTGATTATTTCAGTGCCTTTAACACTTTAAATTCAATTTCAATTCAAATTTATTTACATAGCGTTTTTTACAACGGAGCATTGTCTCAAAGCAGCTTTACAATCCTATATTATCGTAAAAAGCCTATCCCAAATTGAGCAAGCCTAGGGCGACAGTGGATAGGAAAAACTCCCTGGAAACCTTGGGAGGGCCAAGGTTAAAAAAGGGACCCATCCTCCATGGGTGGCCTAGATGTAAATTCAATAATTACTTAATTTAAATTAGTAATAAAATTCTAAATAAATAACAAAATAGATTTTAAAATGAGTCCTCGGTAGAAAGTCCTTGGAGGCACATCGTCTCCTAATAACTAAATGATGGAGGTAGTTACTGCACTCTGGTGGGACCCAGGCATGGTGAGACTGGGTTCAGTTGATGAAGACCAGTAGAGTGATGCTGAGGTGGAGGAACAGCCAAGTGTCTGGTGCTGGAACTGGTACCGTAAACATAACCTCAGAGACAAAAGAGAAAATGTAGTTACTTATGGTATAGAAGCACTAACTCTAGCAGCATAGCTAAAGGGGGAAAACCTGTCATAATCGGGACAGGACTCAGACACTCACAGATACAGATAAGAAAATAGTTTAATAAAGTTAGTTAAACAGAAGCATTAAACAATCGAATAACAATAGCCAAGTAGACACAACCACACCATAACTAAGAACAGTCCAGAGAATCATACACGGGAAGGTCAGCAGTGGAGTAGAAAACAAATCTTAGTCAAAAAACAGAACAAGGTCAAACACGGCAAAATCCAAAGATAGAGAACCGCTTTGTATAGAGGTAAACCAACACTACTCGGCACAGGCGTGTGCGTAGGAGGCTCTTATATAGTGCAGGTAATTAGTACTCTGGACTTCCTGTAGGAAGCAGGTGATGTGTCATGTGATCGGGTGTGTGTGTGATGTCAGCGGGAGGTGCGCTCTGGGTAGTGTAGTTGTTTAACTGAAAACCTCCGTTAGAGCTGAGTGTGGGAGAAACCGGAAAGCTTTCCGCACCAGACATGACAAAACCAGAAGTTAAGACAGCTAAGAGGAAAGAGCCAGCCTGAGCCATGCGTCACAGTCAAAATCTAACCAAAAGCCTGAGTAAATAAGAATGTTTTTAGCCTAGACTTAAAAAAATGGAGTGCGTTTGAATCTCTAACTAAAGTTGGAAGGTTATTCCATAGCTGCGGGGCCAAGTATGATAAAGCGTTTCCTCCTGCTGTGATTTTTTTTTAATTATAGAAATTGAAATAAGTCCTACTGCTTGTGAGCAAAGTAGATAATCTGGATTGTAAGAGTTCACTCAGATAATGTGGTACCAGACCATGTAGAGCAAGAAGTATTTTATAATCAATCCGAAATTTAACCAGTGTAGAGATGACAGGACTGATATGATCAAAATTTCTAGTTCTAGTTAGTACTCGAGCTGTTGCATTCTACATTAGTTGAAGGTTATTTAGAGATGTACTAAAACATTTTGCGAGTAAAGCATTGCAGTAATCCAATCTCGAGGTTATAAATGCACAAACCAGTTTCTCAGCATCTTAAAAGGAAAGGAAGTTTCTGAGGTTAGCAATGTTACATAACTGAAAGAAAACAATTTGGGTGATGTTGTTACTGTTCACATCAAGGCAGAGATATGAATTAAACTGTCACACATATGGACTGCTCAGATTACCAAACCCAGTCCTGCTGATTAAACACACCTGGTTCTCATCAGCACACTCCTTTATATACATTCCCTGCACCTCAGTTTCCTGCTTACTGCTAAGCTCACTACCTGTTACTAAGCGCTTCATTTTTGTATATTGTATTGCTGACTTATTGTACTTCCAACCTTCATTGCTGGACTCTGGTTTCTGATTTAGTCTCGCCCATTGTATTACGCCTGCCTGCCTATTCCTTTGCCGCTACTGTGTATGATCCTGGACTGGTTTTTTATGTTGATTCTGCCTTCCGCTTTCTCTATAAATGCCTGTGTTATCTCTGTATGCTGCCTCAGGGTCTACCATCTTTGCCTCTCTGTTACACAAACGTAACACCTAAGTTTTTTACAGTTGGACTTGGTGTTACTGAACAGCCATCCAGGTTTAGAAAAGATGCAGCCAACCTGTCTTTCACAGTCTTGGGTCCAACTAATAAAACTTTAGTTTTATCTGAGTTAAGTAAAAAGAAATTAAATGACATCCAATTTTGTACTTCCTTAACACAATTCTCTATTTTACTGATCATCTGATGTGATCACAGCTGTGTATCATCTGCATAGCAGTGACAACTAATACTATGCTTAAATAATTTAGCCTAAAGGTAGCATGTACAGGGAGAATAATAGTGGAGAGCTTTGAGCATTGAGCATTTACATAAACATACTGGTACCGGTCGGCCAGATAGGATTTAAACCAAGAAAGTGCCAGCCCCTTAATACTTATAGTGTTTTCTAGCCTATTCAGTAAGATATCATGATCTATAGTGTCAAATGCTGCACTTAAATCTAATAGGACAAGAAAAGAAACACATCCATTATCTGATTAATATCATCAGATAATAGATCATTAAGTACCCTTATTAATGCTGTTTCAGTACTATGATGAGGCTTGAATCCTGACTGAAATGTTTCATAAACACAATAGTGGCATAATAGCAGTTCATCACCAATGGTTCATACAACACATACATTGGAATAATCATGAAAAAATGTCCCTCATCATTAGCCAGAGATGAATCTGGGTTTAACAAAGGCCAGGGCAATGATTATAGCACCAACTTTTTAGTTTGACATTTTCAGGAAATGGGGGTGGGAGTGGGAGGTACGTGATGAATTTACAGTACTTAAGATGCACTTAAGATACAGGCCAAACTGCTCTACATTTTAAGCACCATTGCATAGATAACCGCTGTGTGTTGCGTGCTAGCTATTTTTGGAGTCAAACCAATGTATTATTTTTAATAGATTTAAGTTTAAGTAATTTAAATCTGTCATTGAAATTAATTGAATGAGTGTTCATATTCAATTACAACTGACAAATTTTAAATTCGACCCAAAATCAATGCTGACACTCAATGTATGTGAGACTCAATAACCTGTTGTTATCTTATGCTAGATATAAAACCCACACATACGTGGACAAAGGTTAATCTATAAATAAAGGCTTTGCGTTGTGATTTCACTTCTATTATGAATACTTTAGAAATCACATAATTTACATTGATATTGGAATTTCATGAAGTCACAAGAATAATAGACTGTATTGTCTATGCATACTGGGGGGCTGTGTTATAAAAGATAAAAGATACAAGAACGCAATGGAGACATTTTTATCTCTCCATTTGCCTCATGTGGATAAATTCGCATTAGGATCTCGTTCAGAGTAGGTATGGTTATTGCGGATGAATAAAACATACACTCCAAAGCCTCACCTATTAAGAGAGCAGCAGTTAGCACACATGATCCCTCCCCATTTCCTCATCTGTTTCCCTCTCCTTGAGTGTCATATTAATCCTCATTGTGTTCCACCATGGGTTCTATAATACCAATACTAGCTTGGCGTGAGCCTGCCTTGTGCCCTGCTGTTATCAATATGCTGTGTGACTCCATTTGTGTAGTTGGGGTGTATAGATGGAGGAGTCAGTGTGTTCCGTGTGTGTGTGTGTGTGTGTGTGTGTGTATGCGCGTGCGTGCGCGCGTCTGTTCCTCATCACCACCTGTTCCCCATCACACTGCATCCTCATCCAGCAGTCTGTAGTAATTGGCAATGAGCACATAAAGCTATATATGCGCCCGCTATTGCACCGGCTGTAATTGAGAACAGTTTGATACAAATTGGTTTATTCCTTTGTTATGATTTCCTCCCTGTGGGCAGCATGCCTGTGAAATTGAGCCCTCCTAGCTTCACTGACTGACTACGAATGAAACCTGTAGCACATTGCTAAGAAAATGAAACAGAAAGTATCACAGAGAGCCATAAAACAAGTGGATTTTAATGAATTCACTGTCACATTACTAAGTGTAGCACATTTATTGGGATGCATTAGGTGCTTCCGTTTAATTGGAGACTGCTGTTTAACTCCTCCTTAGCATATTTGCTTTCATCCGCACAGCAGAATGCGTTAGGAACACAGTGATCTCTTTTAAAATAATGATAGGTTAATTATGTTTAATATAGTATAGACATTGTTGCGGGCATTTAAACCCCAAAAGTTTCATAGGTTTGCGGAAGCATGAAATAACATTGAAACAATGTTACACACAACACAACACACCAGGACTCCAGGGTTAAATGCATTCGCAGCTTCACATTCATTTCACAGCTTCTGCAGGTTTCTCAGTTATCTACTCTCTTCCAATGTTTCCATGTCACATAAAAGACAGTTTCAAAGACAGTTATTTGTGTGTGTTTGTGTGTGGGTGTGTGAAAGAGAGAGAGAGGAAGGAGTTGACTAAATCAATGTACTACAAGCAGCTCTACAGTTAAATATGATTCTCCACACTTTAAAGTTGAAAAATAGAAAATGAGTACAGTATGTGGTGTTCAATACTGATATCCAGTAAATCAAGGTATGGGAAACCTTAGTAATACTACTTTGAAGAACCATGGAGCATGGGGGTGAAAACATTTCTGCAAAAGGGACAAGCCAAATTCACCTTATTAAAGGGAGGATGGGTGGGGTCATGTATTGCGAGATTTTGGATAAGAACCCTCAGTAAGAGCACTGAAGATGGGCCGTGGCTTGGTGTTCCAGCATGACAATGAGCCGAAACACACATCCAGGGCAATTAAGGAGTGTTTCAAGCATTTGAAGCGGCCTAGCCATCCTAAAGACCTGAACCCAATAGAAAATCTGTATAGAGGAGTGGGAAAAAAATCCCTGCTGCAGTGTGTGCAAACTTGGTTAATAATTACATTAAAACATCTGACATCTAAATGCAGAAATAAACTTTTGTGTACCAAATATTACGCTCTGTTTTCTATTGTATCAACAACTTACTTTATGCAATAAAAATCATACAATGTGATTTTCTGGATTTCTGGAATGATAATTTATCATTCAGTTGAAATCAGGGTGCATTGTTGTAAAAGTTCTTCATTGTGCAAATTATACATCTTGGACTTATGGTCCTCCAAACACAGTATCAGTTATGTACTCTGCAGACTGTAGTGACTGAATGATGAAACCAGGTCAGATATTTCTGGAGGACAGGGATTTAAGAGATAATAGACGGCTTATACCCCAGTGAAATTTATAATCACAGTCTGTGACAAATGTTTACAACTGTTCACATACATTCACTGGCCACTATATAAGAGACCCAATTTTGATTTCTGGACTGCCTTAGTTCTTTGGGATACATCAAAGTGCTAGATACATTCCTCAGAGACTTCACATTTACCATATTTAAGAATGTTTTTTCAAGGCTTATCATTGCATTTGTTATGTAGGTAGTCTTCTGATACTGTATCCCATCTGTTTCAAGGTTTGATGTGTTGTGCTTTCAGAGATGTTTTTCTGCATTTTTTTTTCAGATAATTCTCTGTGGACCATAGAGATGGCTGTGTATGAAATTTTCCAAGATATCAGCAATCTCTATACCATCTTTATTATACCGTAGCTTGCATTATTATTTTAAAATTGCCATAATCATAACGACTAAATACCCTGGTCAGCAAATTGAACATGGCTATAGTTATACTTAAATTCACCATGGTGCTTCTCGTTGTCAATGTTCAAGAATAGTTGGCCAACATTGCTAGATTGTGATCCCCATGACACCACCTTCCCATGGTCACAATCCAGATGAAAAAATTGCACTATGTTTGTAAATGACTATACTAAACTCACTAGGGAAGAAGTCCAAATGTGACTGCAGAAAACAAATATAGATGTTGCGTTTCAATTTTGCATATGTATTAAGCATGGTCACTCCTATTAATGTCATTGGGTGCTCTGAAGTATTATCAACAGAACTATTAAATCCATTCCATTTTCTCTGGCCTCACTAGCTGAACTCTGCCCTTCTTTGTTGATTGCTTTCATAAATGTAAATCAATTTGAGCTTTATTTTAAAAGAAGGTAGGACCATATACTGCTCACAATAATTAGGGGATAGTTCAAAATGAAATAACCCATAATGAAGTATCCAATATTTTTTTAAGCAATGTATTTATTGGTTCACAGTGCATTTAAATGGTTTACTCACTAATCTTTTCTTCACTAGAAAACAATGCCTAAAGTGTGGTCAGTTCTATTTTAACAATAGAAAGCCCAGTATTCTAGAAGGACAAGAATGGTCATATTTAAACAGACTGTATAGATTTGCATGCTTATTTATAATGCATCTCTTGACAAAAAATAAAGTTCACAGATGACAAATGTCAGATTTCTGCAAAACCTGGCTTGCAGTTACATGGCAGCCTTATAGGTGAATAAATACAGATGTGGACTGTTTGGACCACTGGGTCTTGCCACAAGAGGGTATAAACTGCTCCCCTTGCTGTCTATAAAAGCCTGCTTTCAGATGCTTTATTTTGTAGTGTACCTATTGGTGAGAGATTACTGACTGATAGACATGCCTCTACAATGCACTCAAAGACACTTTGACTAGTTGACAGACTGGAAAGGGGTTGTATTATTTGACTAAGCATGATGGACATTTCAACTAACTGCCTGCCATCTAGGCATATAATTTTTAAGAACGAATTCAGGTTCTGTTTTGAGATCAGGCGATGGTCAGGTTCAAATCTGGAGGCCTGATGATGAGTGCTTCAATTCTGCTTTTGTTGTGGAGTGACACACTGCCCAAACTGTTAGTGTGATGATTTGGGGATCCATTGCATATGACAGCCACCCCTAGTAGTTATACAAGGGGAACTAACAACAATGGGTGCCTTTTTGAGTACTGGTTCTCCCAAGGTTTGTCAGTTAGCTTGGAGAGATGAAAACCAAATGCATATGGTCAAGATAACTGCGCTGGTTTTTCAGGTATACATGAAAAATGGAAGGTATAAATGTGCAGATTCAGTTTGTGCTTTGTAATATTAATTTAATAACAATGCTAGAAGAACATATGAAAAGTCAGAGATTGATAGACATGGGTATTGTATTATGTCAAAACTAGTATTACTACTACTATAAAACTACTATTAAAGATCAAAATGGCTGTATTGATCATTATAAAGTTAAGGTAATGTGACTCTTTTAACACAGGTAATCTTTTCATATTTGAAACAATAGTACTGTGTATATCTGATCTCCTAGACAGGATGTTCATTAGCTTTCAGGAGAGTTTGATTTTTTAATGTAAATTTAACCAATTTTTAAAAAATTTAATTTAAAAATGGCACAAAAATTGTCTTGTTAGCATGACTGGTGTGGATTTGTTAGCTACACACATACTGCATATTGTCTTTTTTACCACACCCACAAAACATTCTATTGGAATGGATCTGGTGACTGAAGAGCCCACTAAAGTAAACTGAAGTCAGAATTATATTCATGGTACTAGTTTGAGATGGCTTGAGCTTTGGAACAATGTACATTATCATGCTCTAAGTAGCAATTAGAAGATGGTCTGTGGCCATAAAGGGATTCAAATAGTCATCAGCAGTACCCAAGGTGTGCTTTGGCATGATTGTTATTAGAGGACTCATTCTTTCAAAGAAAACATTCCCCACATCGTTACAACACCTCCAACAGCTAGACATTTTGTAGGCTAGGTCCATGGAGTAATTCTGTTTACACCAAATTCTGATGGTACCCATTGCACAAATCAAGATTCAACATACCAACTAAACCAATGTACTTTTTCAGTTTTCATGGGCCAGTGCCCACTGTATTTTTTGACTGACAAGAGTTAAGGTTATAACTGATGTTACCTTTGCCTAAAGACAAAGTCATTTAGATTGCATTTGCAATTGTATTGTAGATGTTTTGTGTAGAATAAAGAACTTCACAGTGTGCCTACTGCAGGAAAGAAGCTGTGAGCCTGCTGCTTGGATTCCATTACATACCTGTGCTTGGTGCCGATGTCAGAAACATAACAAAACATGAGTTTATTGACTATCTGACCTTAACACTGAGGTTGTATTACACCAGACTAGACAGAAGTATTTGAAAAGGCAATTCCCACACAAGTGTGTCTTGCATAGTTTCAGTCCTCAGCAAGTCATAAGGGGTTTTCCCCAGATCTAGATTCCTTCTACACAAAAGTGAGTACACCCCTCACACTTAAATAAATATCTCATGGGACAGTACACAACACACAGTCACTTATATCTAAACTGGTGACAACAAAGTGAGTACACCCTTAAGTTAAAATTTCCCATCCATTTAGCCTGTGGTCTAAGGAGACCAAGATAAACTTATTTGGTTGAGATTGCGTCAGTGCATGGCGCCAACAAGGTGAGGAGTACTGCAGTACTGATGAGGTGCTTCATGAGAGCTGCCAGCACTGGGGAGCTACAACTTGTAAGGTTTTAGTGAACTCCATGCCCAAGAGAATTAAAGCAGCACTGCAAAATAATGGTGGCCACACAAAATATTGAACTTTAGATACAATTGGCCATTTTCACTTTTTTAACTGTTTTTTATGTGTCGATCCAATACGCACAAATGAAATGAACATGCATATAACAAAACGTGAAATTGCAATAAAATTCTGGGATAAATACTTTCAGATTATGACCATGACTGTAGAAGTTTACTGACCGAAGCTTAGACATTAATGGCTGTGTTGAGTTATTCTGTAGACAGATTTTCCATTGTACTTTCCAAGAGTCATATTTTCATTGTTGTCCCATGAAAAATTATAATAAAATAGTACTCACTTTTGTGAGATACTGAATGTACCTTTCATGTGTGTATGTGTGTGTGTGTGTGTGTGAGAGCGCACACGTGTTTGTGTGCTTATGTATATTTAAGGGATACTTGAATGTCCAGATATTTACAGCTAATACTCATCAATTGTCCATATATTTATCATTAGTGGTCATTTATATGTATAAATAGATGGACAAATGATGAAAGCACATTGATGTATTAATAGTTCTAATCACAATGCAAATATCCTTTCTCTGAATGACCAATCAGAATCAAATTTTAACAGTGACCTAAAACTGCAAATAGGCTAAGTATAGTGTTCAGATATTGATATCTGAATAATACAGTGCTATTGCTATATTGGAGGTCAGCCTTTCATGTTTTAAAATTAGTCATTTGTAAGGTCTTTGTGATCTGAACTGTTGCCTGTCCTTGGTGCTAAATCATTTTTGTTAATTCTGAAGGAATAAAAAACATTAACTCACTGCCAACCGTTGAGTTTTAATGACTGGGATGAGGAACTGCCTGAAAATAAAGACAGATTAAAATAGATTTTTACTCACAATGCCCCCTAATTCTTCATCAAATCGAGGTTAATCTATAAGTCACATGTCCTCACAAATCTTCATGAATTAGAGGGTTTGAGGCAATTGTCAGCTTTTTTGTGGATATCCTTGCTTATTGTAATCTTAACATTGACAGTTACAAAGGACTGGCTTTGGAATTGCTTGATAATTGTATTAGATTTTCTATTTACTCCTCATTTATATCACAATGTCTTTTTTCTTTCTTTTATTTTATTTCATGTTTTGAGACTTTCAGGCATTAAAGCAGACTTGTCTGATTGTCAGTGAAAATCTAATAAGAGCTTGATTGCTTTTACTAATTATCCAGTTTGTTGGTGCTGCAGGCAGGTCCTCTTATTGGTGTAATTAATTTCAAAGATAACTTCTTCTCCATCCGGATTAAAAATGGCATACGATAATGGTATGTCAGAGAGAGAGAATGTGTGTGTGAGAGAAAGAAAGAGAGAGTTAATTAGTTGAAAGTGCTACCCATACAGGCATGCCCCCTTTTGCGGCTTCTCTGGATCATGACAAATGCCCCCTCTCTTTCTCCATGAAGAAAAGCAAGACCACACATGGCAGCCTCCATTTGTCAACCGTACCTACAAATCAATACACACGTTTTTCCTTTACATCTTTATAATGTGGGAGTTTAAATTAGATAAGAAGATAAATGACTTTTTCCCATACTAAATGGGGCAAATATTTTACAGTTGGTACTTTAGGCAATGAAACATTTCAGAAGGTACTGGAAACAAGCTAAAGAGCTGTGTACTTGCCCTTTACCACCAGCTAGAGATAAAATATTAGTCACATTTACAAGTCACAATCTCATTGTCCTAAAGCTGCACCTGAGTGCTATTTCCAGGCCAAACTTCTCTTCATCGCCTCAATTCTCCTGTTCATTTGTCTCTTCACATCTCTGCAAAAAATAAAACATGAGGTAAAACCACCGGCGTTCTTTCGTACATTGGCACATTTTTCTCCCAACATCCTATAACAGCTAGGTCAGAAAGGCCTATATTTTGTATTTTGTATTTGTCAAAACAACCATACTGCACTGACATTTCTATTTGGATTTTTGTTGTTGTTTTTTAATGAGTATATTTACTGCTTGACTTTTAAGCGTTCTCTCCTGCTATCTGGGCTCATCCATAGGGCAACATGGTTTCTATTTGTGTCTATACCCTCTTACTCTCTCTCTCTCTCTCTCTCTCTCTCTCTCTCTCTCTCTTTCTCTTTCTTCCTTTGTCTCAGGTAGTTTTTATTTACTAGTGTCACATGTGGCTCATTTAAGGTCTAGACTAAATGTTTTGTAAGGGCAAATTGCAAGATAATCCCTGTATGGACGAGATTATATTTACATGGGGTCCTGGTGCATCTCTTTTACAAGTGCTACTCAGTAATTCGATGTCTGTTCACATGAGCCGTTTCAATGTGTTTTACTCCTCTGAGAAAATTAGAGGCATAATTATGCCTACTGTTTTCATTAACATAAGGAGTGCTCAGATAATTTTAGTCTCACTGGAATAAAATTCACTGTGATTTTATAGGTACATCTCTTCTCGCGTTGGGGAAACAAATGGGTTTTAAATGCTGGTACTCACAAGTTGTCTAGAGCACTATTGCAAGTCAAAGGGAGTGATTCCCTAAACAACAAATGGAAGGTTTTAAGTGGAACATTTGATCATTAGAAGAGTGCCAATGTGGTGTACAGATAAACTAATCAGACTATGTACGGTGTTGCTTGGATGCTTGTCAGCCTTTCATCATTTTCCATATTTCTGCATGGATATGATATAAAACATCATATTTATAATTATAACTGCTTAATGGCAGAAGTATTTGAATTTTGGCATTCATTGCAATGGTCCGACTGTTGTATTTAAAGAAACAGTGTCTTTCAAAGTCTGATCTTCAAAACATGTCTTTGGCAGTGTATCATGGTAAGCAAAGAATAGCTCTTTGAAGACCTCTAAAAAAGAGATGTTGACCCTCAACATGCTGGAAAAGAGGAGAAAGAGATTTATAAAAAGTCTGGATCCCACCAATTCACTGCCAGACAGATTATATACAAATTAAGGAATTTACTTAGTTATGCAATTGAAACTGTATGTGCTTCCTACAAATGGATTCACATCCTACCTTCTCGCAAAATGCTTTGTTTTGTACCACATGGATCTTCAGTTACTGAAACAAATTGTCACAAAGAAACAACATGTTCACATAGCTAATATATATTTATTTGTTAAATAAATGTATTTGTTATTGTTGAAAGGTCATCTAAAAATTTCATTATTACGTGATAAACAACAATTATATTTCATTTGTAATAGAACTTCTTTTCAGTGCCAACAGACTCAAGTCTGCACAGTTCAAGTAGATTTTTCCACAACCCAAATTTCAGCAAGCCAAATGAACAACTCGTAACCAGGAAAGAAGCTCCACAACAGAACATAAACTGATTTGCCATACCTCATCTTACAGTGGTTGGAACAAGTCTGAGCTAAGAATTGCTTCAAAAAATATCTTAGTGATAAGCCACAAGCTGCATCAACATTCACCATCTCAGTACACCCACAATGATAATTTGATTTCTCTCTGATCCCCTTCGGAGCATGACCATACATAAACACATGTATGAAGGTTGAAGAATAAAGGTTCGCACAAATTTCTGGGAGAAAGGTCATCTCAACGCTGATTCCCACACTCATCCACATGAAGAGTTTAAAAAGGAGTTTCATTCATGTAATTTCTATTGTTAGCTAAATTAAATATACCAGTTTCTGTGACTTTGGTGTAAGGGGTATTACGGTTACTGCAATAAAAGGTGAGGTGCCACTGGTGAGGCAAGGATCTTTACAGACTTACTCTAACAGTCTTTTCTCATATTAGCACAGCATGCAGGCTTTGAATGGACATCCCATAGGATGTGCGAATGTAGACAGTGCCATACTGCAACTGCCAAGACAGATATATTTTATGCAGAAACAATCTTAATCATTATAAACCACTCGTCTACTGTTCATAGTATCTTTAGAATACAACCAAGGGTGAAAGAAGACCAGAACTACATTTCAATGTCCCATGGTGGCATGCAGTATTGTAAAGACAGGAAAGCAGCTGACACATTCAAAACAAGCCACAGTCAGAAAAGGGCAAAGGTGTGCAACAATAATATACATTTTACTGTATAACTGTATTATATTCATAACACTGTTTTCTCAATGACTATAAATCTAAATCTATAAGTTAGAGGTCAGAACAGAATGGCCAAGGTACAGAAATGGCACTAAGTACAGAAAGGTGCCAAGTGAGTCTGTTCACTTAGTGTAACTCATGAGAAGAGACCATCAGCAATGTCTCAAATATCACTTATTGCCTACTTAGAGCACTACTTAGTAAATGACAAGCACTTCAATTAACAACCACTGAATGTTAAATAAGGCATTATCTGAACTGTTTGTTAATAGAAATGGGTGAGTATAAATGAATAAGTGATTGGAGGTTTTTTCATTTCAAGTCCAGCATATTGGTACACAGAGCGTAGAAAGTAATTTGGTGCCATTAGTCTCGGCTCCTCAGGAAAAGTAAACTTTATGTCAATTCACACTGTCTTGCCATTTGTTTGCAAAATAAAATAGGGCAGACAGAGTTTTCAGATAAGTGACAGTTATTCAGATAAAACATTTCTGTGAAAAAAAATCACAAAATCCGCAGAACTTATATATTTGTCCAAAGTAACTGATATCAGGCTTATTTGTCTTGGGCAAATGTGAAAGCTCAAGTTTTACTTCTAGAAGTTTCTAGCTTAGTTTACTGAGACAAGGTAGGAAAAACAAAACAAAATGATACACCCATTTAATCAATGTTTAATGAATATGGTAGATTTTTCTAATTGTGTGGAATAGATGGTCATAACTATTGTTTCAAAGGGAAAATGTGGAAGATATACTTTGCTTTTTATATCCTCCTGACTACTAGTGTGTTCACATTTGCTATTTGGGAATTGCTTTTGAGGTAGCATACTAAATAAACACAACAAAGCAAAACAAAACAAAATTGATTATAATAATTCTAATTGTATTCTAATTACTTTACAAATATTGGGGGATTTGATATATGTATTTATATATAGTGTTCCCTCGCCACTTCGCAGTTTACCTTTCGTGGCCTCGTTGCATCGCAGGTTTTCAAAAAATTAATTAACTACGTATGTAGATTTAGGAGTTTACAGTAAAACATTTTTAAATTACTGTACATATGTAGGTAAACGTAGGTTTAGGAGCTAAAAACATTTTACAGTGCCGTACTGTACACTGTAATGTATAAACCTTTACTTTTATACATGCACAGAACAGTGTGGGAATGGTTACTGTCACACCCGCGCACGTTCACCATCACCTTCTTATTAATTTCACGCACCTAAATCTCATTCACTCCCCTAATTACACACCATATATATTCACTCCTCTCTCACACACCAGTTGATAAGTCTCTTGGTTTTTAACCTGAGTTCTAAGTGCCACTGTTTTTCTATTATTGCTGTACTTACAGTTGCCGACCCATTTTCTGCGTATGGTTTTTTGCTTCTCGCCAAACCCTTTTTTGATCCTGTCTGGCGAGTTTTCCTTGTATTCTGACCCTGGACTGTCCGTGATCCCGATTTATGTCTGCCGATTTTGAATATTAAAGCCTGTTTTCCGGAACGCTGCGTTTGCCTCCGCCATTTTTTAACGCTGCGTTACAGTTATTAAGAGAATGGGAAAGGTTTATGTAGTGTAAAAGTGTGGGGGAGGAAGACTTAAAATAGTGTATAAATACTTAAATAAATATAGCGTCCCTAATTCGTGGATTTTCGTTTATCGTGGGTGGTCTTGGAATGTACCCCCTGCGATAAACGAGGGAACACTGTATATATTTACATTTGTTAGAGCCTGTCTTAGGCTCTGTCAAATGAAACACCATTAAAGCTTAATGAGAATGAAAGCCAGGAGAAATAGAACAGTTCAGAAGAATGTATTGGGCTGAAATGTGGGTGGGGGCAGACAAAAATCTGTCTATTAGTCTTGTATTCATTAGTGTTTATTAAGAGACTATATATTTTGCTATACATTAGTCTGAGGTACTATGTTATGTGAGGGCACCCTTGGTTTAACTCTGAAGCCTGTGGTAAATAAGAGCTGCCTCTACGGGTCTCTAGATGGCTGTTGCTGGTTTTCTCTGTTGTTCCCAGGGGAGGACACATAGCCCAGACAATTTAAGGCAACAAGTTAAATCTTTTTTTTTAGAGCAAAAGGAATTATGAGCGATTCATTGCAATACCATATTGATCAACCTACACTGACAGTCCATAAATGCTCAGCTAAGTGAATCTAATCTAAGATATCAAGATTTCAGGAAGATCAAACCATCCATATAACCCACCTACAGATAATAAGGTTGGGCTATTAAGATTCTGCCAGATACCACCCTCTGGAGCAAGCAAACTCTTTGGTGCTTCTTGAATCATAAACTACAGAGAAATACATGGAATGCTCTAAAACTGGGTAAGATAACTTTAATTTAATCAGCTGGAGTTTACTTACAGAAAAAGGGACAAGGGCTCTGGTTGTGAACTATAAGAGGCTTTACTTTAACACAATACAATATTAGTAAAATGGGGTGCAATAACCATTTAATAATTGCTAGATATGATTTAGGGTGTAACCACACTACAAGGCAATTTGCAATATACAAGTAAGCACTATTTAATGATTATCAGATCAACATCCATTCTCTTTAATCACCAATATCTTTAGCATCATATCAAAATAAGAAACAGAAGGTTTAGCATATTTTACTGCCACTGATACAATGCTTTGATGTTCACATACTTTTTGTTTACATATATTTGATGTAATTTATTATTATGAATATTTAGTTACTTGACATTAACTACTAAGTAAAACTACACTATCGCCTGTGATATAGTAGGGCTGCACTGGATTTACCCACTTAAAGGTTTAAAGCATTTAAAATGTGATCTTGTATTGCTTGTTCTGTAAATGGCATCTGTTACCCCTGTGAATACAACTATCTGTGTCTGATTTTGTACAGGATGTACATGTGTTATGTACAGGTTTCTACAGTTTTTATATCATCTAAATGATTACTGGAGATGGAAAAATACTTCTTATTACTCAAGCACTGGGTAATACCCTTGGCCATACTCATTTCAAGCTCAAGATGATTTGCTGATGCCACTACACAAAACATAAATTAAGATCCCTTCTCTGTCTACTCCCTACTCCCTAATATATTTGCAGTATCCTCTAAGAACATTTAATTGACCTGAAATCAGAAGTGTATAAGTAAATATGAAAAAAGAGTATCAATAAGAGTGTCCTCTTCAGTGCCCATACTGCTCACCATCTGGAAAGTGCAGGTCAGAAAGTAAGTGATCCAAGACAACTGTTTTTACCTCAACAGTGTTGGCTGCATGGTGCTGAAAGCACTTGAAAATGGAAGCACATGTCTGTCAGTGCTCTCTGTAATCTCCAGGTGGGATAACGATTTGTGTGAACACCTAGAACACGATGCAGGCACTTTGCAGGCATTTAAAAAAAATCTTATATTTTCAGTTTAACAACTATTGAATTACTCTAACCCTAATCTCATTTGGAAGAAGATGCAAAACAAGCACTTTTGTGTGTACTCATTGTTTATGTTATGATATAGATCATATAAAAACTTTAAACCACAATACATGGGAGCGGTGGGGCCTATTTTTGTCTGGGATGTTTCTTTCATATCTTTTTGTCTGCGACTTCTGTATAATGTCAGATTCAACTTTCAGTTTTTTTGTCATAAACAAGTGTCATAAACAGCTGATAATAGCCATGTCAAGCTGAATAATAATAATAATAATAATAGTAATAATAATAATAATAATCATCATCATCATCATCATCGTCATAATTATCATCAACATCATCATCATCAAATGTTTTTTATCTCACAACTTTTTGTAGTAACTTTTAAAAATGTACGCTGAACTTGCAACTTGTTAAAATGGTCTGTGCATGCAAAGCTTTCAGTGGGCTATGAACTAGGTAAATGAGTTATAAAAATGGGAAATACATGGATATTCAACAATTTCATATCCAATAATAACATATGAGTACCACAGGGGCTCGTATAGTATGTGTGATGTCTCATGTATATACTTTGTAATTGCAATTGTCTAAAGCATGTACACAAAAATCTGAACATTGGCTTAATAATTAATTTTGAAACCAGAGTGTCTGGAGACACTGGGAAGTGTCATGGGCACTGGGAAGACATGCACACAGTACGAGTAAGGATAAAATTAGAGCTCTGTGGAGCTATGAAGTCACTGTGCTAACCACTGTGCTGTTCCACCTGTCTGTAGATTATTCATTATCTCTGATATTTTTATGTTATTAAGTAATCTTAATTTTCCCTTCAATTACTTATATACTCTCTCCATGTTAATCTTATTACCCACCATAAAAGTCTTCTTCTTATTATTAAGAAGGACCTTAAAGTCCCTAGTGATCCAGGATTTGTTGACTCCAAAACAACTCACTGTTATAAGTAGCTCAGTCTTGTCTAGTAGTATATAATAATTGCGATGCAATTTGTAATGTCCTCACCATGGAGCTGTTAGATAACATTATTACAGTGGATTGTTGTTATTTAGTAATCACATATCAGGAACATATTGATTGCTTTAGTGACATATGAAAGTGGAAAAGGTACTTTTGGCATTTTGAGAAAAAAAAAACTCTATTTCTTACGGTGTATTATATAGCCAGTATATTATATAGTAAGCCTGGTTTTTTTTTTACTTGGTTTAGCAAAGTGTGATGTAAAATATACCGTTAAAGCCTGCTGTCTGAACTCCTGCCATCTGAATTTCCCTATAATGTGTTAAATATTCTAAATCTTTGTTTTAAAACAGGTTACAGAATATTCTGGAGAATAATAGCTTGAATCCCCCAAATGGCGTCCAATACCACTAACAAACTACAAGGAATGATACCTTGCGGCACCAATTGACTTCTTACTGCTACCTAAATTGGGTGGCATGGTGGTTTGGTAGCACTGTCACCTCACTGTAAGAAGATATGACGCTTTGATATAAAGTGAAGTAGTCAGTCTACACTTGTGCAACACTGTAAAAATGTGCTGTGCCCTCAAAATAACTAAAAACACAGCCATTATTATCTAAACCACTGACAACAAAAGTGATTATACCCCCAAGTGAAAATGGCAAATGAATGAAGTGTCAATATTTTGTGTGGTTGCCATTATTTTCCAGCACTGCCTTAACTCTCTTGGTTCACTAGAGCTTCACAGGTTCCTACTGGAATCATCTTCTGTTCCTCCATGATGACATCACATTGAGAATGTTAGAAACCTTGTGCTCCCCCATGGTCCATTTGAGACTGCCCCACAGATTCTCAATAGGGTTTAGGTCTGGAGGCAAGCAAGTCAATGGTCATGGAGGTTTGTTTAGGGTCGTTATCATGTTGGAATACTGCCATGCAACCCAGTTTCTGAGGGAAGAGGATCAGGCTCTGCTTCAGTATGTCACAGTACATGTTGGCATTCATGGTTCCCTCATTGAACTGTAGCTTCCTACAACCGGCTGCACTTATGCAGCCCTAAACCATGACATTCCCACCACCATGCTTGACTGTATGATCTGAACACTGACAGGCTGACCTACACCACTTTAACCTTTGTGACAATGCTGGCAGGACTCTGTCTATTTTCAAAAGTCAACCTTTGATTATGATGCTGAGCATGTGCACTCAACTTCTTGGGTTCTCCATAGTAAGGCCTGTTGTGAGTGGAACCTGTCCAGGTAAAGCACTGTGTGGTCTTTGCCACCGTGCTGCAGATCACTTTGCAATCACTTGGCAATTTTTATATCCTAGGTCATCTTTATGAAGAACAACTTTTTTTCAGATCCCCAGTGAGTTGCATGAGGTGCCATGTTGAACTTCCAGTAAACAGTGTGTGAAAGAGAAAGTGTAAGAGTAATAACACAGAATTTAACTCACCTGCTCCCCATTCACACCTGAGATATTGTAACACTAACAAGTCGCATGATATTGGGAAGGGAAATGTCTAATTGGACACAATTTGGGGTGTACTCACTTTTTATGCCAGCGGTTTAGATTCCAATGGCTGTGTGTTATTTTGAGGGCACAAAATACTTTACTCAAAGTATCATATCTTCAATGTTGTCCCATGATATATACAAAAGTTATAATAAAAATAGTTAGAAAAACGTGATGAGTGTACACACATTTGTGAGATACTTTATGACTAGTCTTAACCTAGTAACCTTGCGCGTCTCATTGAAAAGGCAATGAATGCTGATTTTGTTATGAGGTGCATTTATTTTATGCCTAGATCTTGTTCCGACTATGGGAAATTTATAACACTGTTAAGTCTTCTCTACCACATCCCAAAGACTTTCAGTGGGGTTTAAGCCAGGGCAGGCCAATTCATGTGTGAAAATGATCATCCTCATGACCACTCTTTCAAGTGTTGCTGAGCCTAGACCTGACCAACTAAAGGAGCCCCAGATCATGACACTGCCTCTAGAAGCTTGTGCAGGTTTACTATGCATGATATGTGCATTTGCTCACTTTGCACCCCGATGCACATATCACTCTGGAAATAGGGTAAATTGGAACTCATCAGATCCCATTACCTTTTTCAATTGCTCCAGAGTCCAATTTTAATACACTCTGGCAAATTGAAGCTCTTTTTTCCTCATTAGCCTTACTATCAATTGTTTTCTTATTGCCACCAGCTATTTAGTCACACTCCTGTAAGTTGCTTGTTCGTGTGTAAATAATTATTTTCACTATAAATATAGTTCTACTGTCATTTTGTTTTGAACATTTAACTCTATCATGCGTTCATATCACATGTTCTGTGACCATGGTCATTCAATAATTTTTTTTCTGACTTTTTTCCACAATGTTGACAGTTCAACACACTGCATCCAAATTTTAATAATGTGGTGGACAGTTGGGCAGGACCGCCAATCACTAGATCTTTTTCCCTTCACTGAACTGATTTAATGGATTGCACTGCTGCCACATGCTTACATGATAAGTATATGCCTGATTAGGTGTACGGATATTCCTAATAAAGTACTGAGTGTGTGCATGTATAGTTGAAGTGATGTTCTCCAGCAGGAGTGGATATGCACTGTGTATATGTATGTATATGTACATATACCTATGCTATGCATGTCAATATATACAAATACAAATATACAATATTTACAGAATTAAAGCTACATGGAGGATTTAAACAATCTTCTAATCTACTACACTTAAGACTGATATAGTACAAGTCAAATCCATGACCAGGACACACTTAGTCCTAAAACACATGGCCTAGACTGAAGTGAAACCAAGGGCAAAAACAATTAATACTTGTATTAAATTTAATTGTAACTTAATTCTAAATCTATGTTCTAGTTAATCAAATATCTCAGTTTGCATCCTATTTGTGTAATCAAACTTTCTTTGACTTTTCATTTGCATTTCTGATTATCTTGTTTAATAAAATAAAAGCAAATACTTATTTTAATTGCTTCATATTTCTTCTTCCCTCGCGGTTAAAGTTTCGCTTGATGCGGGGACCGTTCATGCCCACGAAGACATGACAATTTCTTTATATTTATTTCTAAATATTCCCTGCTTTTTGTGAACAGTATATTATTATATTATAATCTTAGTCTAAGGGAATGTCACACATCATGTTTTATGTCATTACAATATTTTGACACCAAATATGTGATTAACCACAGCTTAACCACCTTGTTGGGCTTGAGATATTTACTGAAAGATTGCACAATAACCACTTACAAATAATAATTCCGGACTAAAAGACTTAACCAAAAATGTAGTCATCTAGTGAGTGCCAGACACTACTGGACGTTTGAGTACAATCAAGTTCTATGATTGTTACGAGATGTGGTGGATTTTCTTTGGACCCAGGAAATAATATAAAACAACTAAAAAGGGGTTAATAGCGGAGCACCAGGCTTCTAACATAACAAAACTGAAAGTATAATGTGGCACGCCAAAGTTGCTTCCCGATTGGGAGCAACGCGCAAACTTGTCACAAGAGGGCGAAAAAGCGCCAGTCGAAGCAGAGGTGCGAAAGCACGGTTCTGGGACGTCACTTTAATGGCGTGGCATGGAGGTAGTCCGAATGCCAGGCAGCGAGCAAGAGCTCGAATGTGCATGCAGCTATATAGAAGCCATGCCGGCACACGTCGGAGAGTGCGTGATTTCCGGGCTGGCTGCGGCCGACTAGAAACGGACTCAAGAGAGCACAAAGCACCAGAGCGCCGGAACGCCATTCCAGAACGTGCATGCGTCTAACGCAATACCGGGTGGCTGCTCTAAAGAGTACTTAAGGACGGCGAAGCAGCAGAGGGCGAGCAAGAGTTTGAATGCACACGCAGCATGGGGGGACGAAGAAAACACGGAAGTGGCAGAAGCGCCAAATGGGCGAGCATACAAGCTCGAGTGCGCGCTTATAATGCGAGTGTGAATAACACACAAACAGAGCACGAGAATTAACTCGGATTCGCAAAGAGCACGAACGCGAATAGATCGCTAATGGCGCTGAAGCGCCAGAGGGCGAGCGCGAGCCTGGAAGGGAAGAAACCAGACCAGGACACATACTATTAAGGATGAATACCTGGCTGGAGTGAGGCTAGGTAGGTGCTGACGACGGAAGAGCGCTATCTCAACGTGTACGAGGAGCGCACGAGTACAGGACAGGAAAACCCTTAAAGTGCCCCTAATAAACTAACTTTACCTCGGGGGTTACGCGCCCGTACCAGTCCATCGGCACTAGAAGCCCCCAGACTTTATTACTATCTTTTGGGACACGGAAGGGCGCAAGGGCACGGGTGGTCAGATGCGCGAACCGGCCGGAGATGGAATACCGACGCGATGATGATGACCCATGTTAGAAGATGAAGACCCAACCCTGAACAGCGCTGAAAACCCCACCTTTATAGGACATGAGGCTGCTGTTCAGGATCAGGGCATAATCAGGATATTGGATAAAAGACTGCATCACCGATAGCTCTATAATGGCGACCGGCGAGGACGGCCGAACACTCCGGGGGAGAAGGTAGGAACCCTAACAATGATCAGGAAAATAATTAGCATACTGTCAGTGTCAATAAGTTTGTAGTCTTTAAGACAGCAGGAGAAACAAAATAACATTATTCATGATGAGAGAATTATTTTTCCCACTAATAGTCAAGACTTTTGTTGGAACACATCAGGCTTCAATGCTGAAGCCTCTATAACATAACATACCTGCACATACACAGACACACACACACACACACACACACACACACACATGGTTCAACAACAGTGAATTAAGCTTCTGTCAGGAGTCCTGTAAACACCATAGGAAACATGCTTAGATAAAAAAAAACAGATCAGCCTTTATCATTATGCATACTCCAAAAAACACGGACATATGGAGGACATCAAAGTATAATTACATAGTTATTATATTATATTATTTTATTTATAATTACATCTTGTTTAATTAGATGGATATTTATAAGGCTGATCTTGCTCAAATGTGTGGCTTGATTAATTATGTAAGCTGAATTAAAGACTCAAGACAAACCTCACAGTACTTTTTGGCTGAGATAGGCATCACATACAGACACAATTGTCACGTTTGAGGAAGAGGATCTCATAAATAAAGTGACTTTTTTGGCTGTATATAATGGCCATTCCTAAGATTGGGTTTGCTTCCTGTCTAGGGTATGCTTGCATCTTGCCTTTTGAACTCCAAATCCTGGCACCATTATTGACCAGAAATTATTAGGGTTCATATGTTAAAATATATGAATTATGTATAATGTTGGTATGCAAAATAAGTAACTGGAAAACAGGAGGTTAAATTATCGGATTTTCACTCTCCTGCAATAAGTATATTTAAATTATATTGTGATGCTGCTGTGACCATCATTTTCTTATGAAGGTAGCATGATGATTGCTTCAGCCCAAGTTTAGATGTACCTGTTTGTTTATGTATCTTTTTTACTGCATTTGCACCACGGTAAACAAACACATACACACACACACACACACACACACACACACACACACACACACACACACATCACATCACATGTATCTGTAAATGGATTCATGGGCAAAGTCTGTGAATTTTGACAGTGCATGACCGCAGAATAGATGCAGAAAACAGGCTTTGAATGGAACAGCAGGAAGAGCAGCACAGTCGATTGAAGGGAAGCAGAGATACCTCTCAGCAGGATACACTTGAAAGGAAGAAAGGACAAGCAGGGAGCAAAAGATCATACACAAATACACACACACTCATGCACATGTAAGTCTGATCTCACTGTGAGCCAGACTTCACATTTGGATAGGTCAGAGTATTGTGAAGATGCTATACATAAAACAGCATCAACAGCAAATATCAAAGAATGGCACGTTAAGGTAGACATACAGAATACATAGATAGATACTTTACTGATCCCAGAGGGACATTCTTGGCATCCAGTAGCAGATAGACATATACATAATAAGAAGCATTGAACATATAGACATCTAAAGACAGGTAAAAATAAAATAAAAATAATAGTAATAATAAAATATAAGTACGAAAAGTAAAGTCCTTAGTGTGTGTGTGTAACGAGGTAGTACCTTTACCTTTACCTTTATAAACAGTAATAGCTACTTGTGCAAAAATGACTAGTTGTGCAAACTTACAAAATTACATGTGCAAACATGACGAATATGGCTGATGTCAGCCATAAGGACAGTGTCACATGCTATTTGCTGGACTGAGAGAAATTGAAAAGTCTGATGGCCTGGGGGACAACAGACTTCCTAAATCTGTCTGTGGAGCAGGACTGGGACAGGAGTCTGCCACTGAATGAACTCCTCTGCCTGGTGATGGTTCTGTGCAGAGGATGGTAAACATTGTCCATGATGTTCAGCAGCTTGCTGAGGGTTCTCTTCACTGTTCTCTTCACAGTGGTGTTAAGGACTCCAGCTCTAGTCCCAGCACAGAACCAGCTTTCCTCACCAGCCTCTCAAGTCATCCAGCATCCCTCTTGCTGATGCTGCCTCCCCAATACACTATAGCATAAAAGACGACGCTGGCTACCACAGACTGGTGGAATATCAGCATGAGTTTCTGGCAGATCCTGAAGGATCCTAACCTCCTGAGAAAGCACAGTTTGCTCTGATC
>JAYJMA010017126.1:0-12342 GCA_036873895.1 Parotocinclus cabessadecuia
GAAGGTTGTCGCTTTAGTGCCCAGGGGGAGTGTTGCGTCTCTTGTTCATATCCTCCCTGTGTCTGTGTAGGTTTCCTCTGGGCACTCTGGTTTCCTCCAACAGTTCAAAGATTTGTGTTACGTTAACTGGTGTCTCTGAAGTGCCCCTAGTGTTTGTCTAGAGTGTGTGAGTGTATGTGCCCTTTAATGGATTGCCACCCTGTCTAGGGTTGTTCCTGTCTTACGCCTTATGTTACAGACTCTCCCATGACTCTGTCTAGAGCTTAAGTGAGATAAACTGTTATCAAGTATCACACACTCGTGTTTTTGTGTAGTGTTTTTGTCTACTACGCTATCAAATATAATTGATGCTATAAAATATAAAACGATTCTGAAACAAACATATGTTCACTGAACACTTGTCAATGATCTTAGATTAGATCATAAAGAGTGATGGCTATCTATTAATTAATAATTATTACAGATTCTTATAAACTGGAAGCGTAGTCTTATTATTGTGTTGCGCTCTAGTACCATGCAGTTTGCTTTTTCTGTCCAGCTGGTTATACAAACCAGGCAACACTGTGGATCCACATGCAAGAGTTAAAGTTTAAAAGCTAACTATCTTACAGGTCGAGCTTGAGCTCATGCTTGGACTGGAGCATGTTCTGACAGGGTTGATGTGTTAAGAGGCTTTTTGTGCAAGTTACTTGTCTTTCAGCTACTTATTTGTAACAAACTGTAAGTGGCATTTGTACATGTCCTATTATGCTTAGTTCTCCTTTGTTTGTCCCGATAGTATATTCCCTGTAATTTATAACTATATAAATCGGTTCAAATTCAATCGTTGAGTCTTTATTTCACTTGGCTGGTTTTCGTGTTGTTGGTAGTGCTGTCTTTCAATGCATTTACAGCGTATGTCAAACAAAAGTATGTTGTTTCAGTCATCTACAAATCACTTGTATTCTTGTATCTCTGATGTATTTACATATCATCCGCACAGTTTTCTTGTAAAATACCCTTTACCTTTACATTACAGTAGACTAAAATTACTATATAACCATAGCAACATCTGCTTGATGTTCATTTCAGTCAACAACCTGTTTTACAGAACCAATGCTGACACTCAGGATTTACTCAGTCTTCAAAAAGTTCTCAATCAGTTATGTTGGAAATAGCGTTTGTTTCTGTCTCACGTGCTATCAGACATTTCTCAAGCATGTGAGTCACATGACATTGTCACAGAGGTAGTTGCCAGTGTAATTAAGAACCTCGATAACTGAAGCAAGGTACTTTAAAAGGAATTTTGGCTAATGCTAGCCAATCTCATCCTATAATAGCTACAGTTGTGACACTCGAGTCAAAAAAACAGTCATCCTCCAAGCTGATTTTCTAAAAATGGGAGTGAACAAAATCTGTTTCATCCTGATGTTAACATAGTAGAGCAAAAATGTTACACAGCAAGACAAATGTTTTTCCTAATTATATGTTTTGTTTAAAAGCATGAGGAAATGGGGTTGTTTTCTACCTGATGCCATACAAACGTCTTGATTCTACTTGTCGTCTCATTCTTCTACCTCTAGAAAGTGCAGAAATGTTACACGTTTTGACCATGCATGTTCATGAGTAATCCATTAACCTAGGCTACAGGCTCTGGCTATTGTTTCTACTTGTATAGCTCTGCTGGGTATATTTATAATTAACTTTTTAATGCTCTAAGAGTGTGAACTATCATGTCCTATCTTCTGAGCAATGTGGAGTATGTACTTCTTCACCTCATCTGTTTTCATATCATTACCAAGCATCAGCTTAACTTTTTAGTCTATGATACAGCAGAATGGCCAGACGATTGGGTCTCTGCTTTCTTGACCAAAGCCTTAACAATGTCTGCTGGACAGCAGTGCTGCAAAGTGCTTTAACACAAAACTTTGCTTTGCCTCCAGAGGCCCAGAGTTAGTGAGTGAGTAAATTGTATGTTCGGCATTTTCACTGTGCCTCAAACCTACAAGTGCAGGAAACAAGGATGTGGCGTGGTGAGTCAGTGTCTTGTGGCAGTTGTGCTCTCGTTCATTACGAACTCTGCTTCTAGCATGAGAGCTAACAGGATGACAACACGATATATTCCTGTCGCAGTTGCCAGGTTTGTTTTTCTCTTATCATGGTCTTGCTGGGGGTTAGAAATATTCCAAGAAGTCTGTGTCATTTGTAAAGCTTACAGAGCTGTGTAGGAGTAATTCTGGATGGTAAATCATAGAATTTGTTACTTGCCACATGCAAAGTTTTTGCTGTAAGCTTATTATCGTTTTTGCTGTAAGCTTGTTATCCATCAGAAATCTTTTTGCAGCACACTTGCGCCATGTTAGCGTGGTTAATTCACAAGCTTAAGGCAGCTTAGATGCACAGAGACCCACCTGCTGCAGAGCATTGACACCTGCACTGCCAAGTGAAGCGACAGCATCAAGGATCCTTCCACATCTGTGCTTTGAAACGATTCGTCACCCCGCTCAAGTCATCAGAACTACATGAGCCATGCCTAATGTGTGGTGAAGCTTTGCTACACATCATTCTTAATGATGCCATTGATGTCTCAACAAGAACTCTTGCTCAGATCACAAAATGCCTCACTATACTTGAAAAATATTCATGAGTTTGGCCTTTGAAATAATATAGTCATTATTTCAACCAGTGGCAGAAAATGTATTTTCCTCCTATAATGTCTGCTGTGTCATTGAAAATAGACAATAGGAACAGTCGCCATTTGTGAAAACACTTATAAAAGAATAGTGTGTTTGATCTGGTAGAGTGATTTTCCCATTTTGTGTTTTTAGTCACAAAATAAACTTTTAATAAACTGTCATAGTTAATATAAACCTTACAACTTAACTTACAGTTATGTAAAACTTATTAAAGCTCTTGCTAACAACATAGCTTTCATTTGATATTTTCTGCGCAATACTGTTTCCTTTTATGTAATGTAACCACACTGTAAGCAGTCACCCAGTGAAGGATGGTTTATAGACAGTATTAGGGAAATCTCAAACTCAGATTCTGTCAGCAATCCAATGCGTTTACATGCACTTGGGTAATCAGATGCGAAAACTGAGGGGTTTAATTTGTAATAATTTCTACTTTGTCAATAATCTCACACAACGTTGTAATGTCTACCTCAAACTTTAATAAAGAAATAATACAATTTGTCATATCCTCAAGCATATACTGCATTTAAGATTATTCCCAAATGTGCTTGGTAGCCAAATAAAGGATGTAATTCCAGGGTTGCAAGATTCTGCGAGAGAAGCAAGTCCAAAAGAATTCTCATAGAATAAGCAGACCTGTGACAGACCTGCACTCCATTCTATGTTTGCTCACATGGAGTAAGCTTAGGCGCATATATATATATATATATATATACACACACACATGTGCTGCTCAAAAAATAAAGGGAACACGGAGTTACATTGTGTTGTTAAAGTTTTCCCTTTATTTTTTTTTAGCAGGATATATATATATATATATATATATATATATACTATTTAGTTTGTCATCTCTAAATGGATAATTCTGCGGACAACAGCAGGATAAGTATTCGTTCTTTGTGGATATGCCTTTTTTGACTCAAGGGTCTATTTAAAAAACTCTCATTTTTCATTGTTGCTTGTGAGAGCCCTTTTGAACTCAAATTGAGAAAAAAAGAGGCAAGAATATTTAATATTCATGAGCTACCTCTCATTAGAGGTAACTTCATGTCAACGAGTGGCAGCTCTATTTCTGGGATAAGAGCAGTTCCCGGTGTTTGTTTCACTGGCTGTCTCTCACAGCCTTGCCGCACTTCCACTGGCACATTTTCACACTTCTAATGTTAGAGAAACTTTTGCCAGCCTTCACCTGGGCTTGTCACATTGGAGAATTTCTGCAATCTAAACGAGAAGCTCACCATGACCTCACATCATTTGGCAGCTTTCGATTACCGTAAAGAAGATACACTTGGGTAAAGTCTCCACAGGGAAAAGCAGATCCTTGTTCCTAAACTCCCTGCTCCATATTCTCCAACCTTAAGATGCTATAAGAAGTTCCAATTTCAATTTTATTGGAAGAGTGACGTTATTCCGTATTAAGTATTAAATGTAGGGGTGACAATACAAAATTATTTCTGGATTAGGGAGTTTTTTCCTCAGACTAAATTGACTCCAATTAAAGATTGGATTGTTCTATATTTTTCTCTGGGAGATCCTTTATTTATTCTGTCATTAGGCAGTTAAACCAGGATTATAGTCTTTTGGAATAAAATATTGCAGCATTATTGGTATTCTTTTTGTAAGTCTAATTATTGTATATGTTCATATATGAGCATATGTTCTGGGTAACCTGATTAAACCTAATTGCTCTTTGGGATAAATAAAATTGTCTTGTGTCTTGACTTGAATGCACCACAGAGCACCTTGCATTCTCCAGACCCTGGATACTTACTGACACCCTTTTTCCCCCTGTGTGTAACTTCTGTGTATTTGAGTGACCAGCATTTAACAAAGAAATTGTCAAGTCTTTTGGTTATGTAGTGGCATTAACAACATTTTATAGAGTAGCTTACAAACTATAGGCCATATAAGCTATTATCCTGTATATTTTTACCTGCCAATTTTGTACCTGTCGGTTTCTGACTACCACTCATTTATTGCTTATATAATCGGATCACTGATACATATGATTGTGTTTATCACAGCAGTGCAGCTGGGATTTATAAACATAATAAGGTCACTGCCGTTTGAGAATAATTCCACACCATTTAAAACTGTTAAGAAACTGACACTAATGGACTAGGAGAGAATGAAGAGAAAATAGGTAACCATAGGCAAAAATTGTCTGCCCCAGAACACTGCTAATATTGCTACCAGCAAAGCACACTAATAAACCATTGTCTTGGTGCATTTACTAAAAATGATCAGCTGAATCCATTGAGAAATATCTTACTCGGTGGTAGCCCTGTGGTGGAACCTTTCCAGAGAAGAGAGTAGAGTGGCTGGAAAATGCACAGAAAATGTCTTTCTGTGTATAGCTTTTAGTACAAATCTATTTAAGCTGTACCCACTAAACAATGTACAGAAAAAGAAGCTACACAGACTGGGTATTTTAAAAAAAGTAATTAATCTGATTTGTAGGTCAGGATAGTGCCATTCCAAATTCAATTTAGTGGATTTCCCTTGTGCCTTTTGGCTTTGATGTATTTCTATACAATCAAGTTCATGTCTACTCGTGTATTTGGCAACCTGAAGACAAACAAGTTGTTTTTTTTTTTAAATGATGAGTCACGGGATTGTTTAAGAGGCACTGGCTACTCAATTCCAGCCATGTCTTCCTATGACCTTGTCCTTTCCTTGCTCTTGTTTTAATGGCTCACATGTGTTGTTATGAAGGAATCTCTCTGCTAAGGGCAGAGTTCTTAGGAAATGGCTTAGATCTTGGGTGTTTTCTGTCCACTTTCTATGTCTTCCCTTGGCCTGTCTTTGAGCAAGTGTGACCAGTTCCTCCTGGGTAATAACAGCACTCACTGTGTTGATGCTCCTGCTGTTTACTAACAGAGCACTTAATAATGGGAGCGAAAGGCAGGGGTCTGATGTAGTAATTAATGAGGCTTGAGATAAGGGTCACGCAGTGTGCTTCCCTCTAACTCTGGTGTCACGGGGGCACTCTGTGGGGAAAACAGTGGTAATACAGTTTTCAATTAAGAGCTTCAGTGTGGTTTGACACAAAGCTAGCAGGGGCAGACATGATGCTAACCAGACACTTACATACCCCAGAGCTGAAACACACACTGATGAGCATGGATGAGCTGATGATGAAGAAAGGACCAAAGTATTAGGAAATTATGGAATCTGTTTTGGTTTCTTAGATTGCCTTTTCATTACTTTGGTTTCTGTAATTTGTTATTTTATCCACTGTTACTTAAATCAAATGTATTTTTGCAAGTCAGGACTGTCATGTATTTACAAAATGCATTTTTGTATTCAATCTTGAAAAGTTGAAAATATATTTAAGATATTAATATAAAATACCTCTATGTAACTGGTACATTATGTTGTAGAATGGAGTTCTGTTCCAGGACTTGAAATAGAAACTTTGTGCTCTATGCTTTTGTGTGTGTCTTTTTGCACTCTTTTTTGTTAAATACCCTTAATTATAAGTGACAGATTAGACGATCTTTAATTTTTGCATGGTTCTTAAAATTGATAAGTGAATTTTCAGTTGGCCGGTTTTGGGTCATTAGTTTCATTTACGCACAAACCTGCTAGTAGCCTCACACACAAACGTGTACAATGGCAGCTGTGTGTGAATACCCTGACAGCTTCACAAGCCAAGTTCTAACGACATGTTTGGTGAAAACAGTAGTTTTTGGAGTTCACTGCTTTGAAGTGATTCTCATTAGTTCTGTGGAGCTAGCAAGACCTCTTAGCCATGTATACTGTGACATGATGATATCTAAACACACCCACGAAAAAGCAATGGCAACCTCTGCAAGTGTACACTATGGTCTTATAATATAGGATTGTAGGTGATGTCGAGCTTTATCTAGCAGTGAGGCTGTGGATGGCATGTAGACTTAAGAGGCACGATCCTTATAGTTTTTATGGAGAACAACATTCATTAAATCAACAACAATTAAATATGTTTGATATGTTTATATACAGTCGAGGATGAAAAATTTTATGCCAGGGCAAGTGAAAGAATGTACACCTGCAGCATTTAGCAGACGATCTTATCCAAAACAACTTGCAGAAGTGAGTTGTTTTCTTCTTAGTAGATTTTCCTCATGCTTGTACAAATAGACAGTAAACAAATCCAACTAAACACATAAGCATTTTTTTAAATATGCAATTCTATTTCCAGCCTTCACTTAAGTTAATTTAAGATCCTTGTAATTATTGTAATAACTTGTCACTTGTAAATAAAGCTTGTCACTTTAATTTGTTTTGTCTAGTAAGACATTTGCAGCTTTCTGGGAAACACGAGCGTGAGCTCTTGTGCACTAAAACCGAGAGAAGAAGTGGCGTTGGGCCGCGTCCCAAATCGAGGGAGGCTAAATGGCACCCAAACACCAGAGGACGAGCTTGAGCGCAAAAGCGTGAGAAGAAGCCGCTGCATCCCATCCCGCTGGGGTGCATCCCAAATAGAGTGACCAACCGAGCAGAGTGACACTAAGCGGCATGCGGTAGGGAGGCAGAGCCTCGGGAACCCTGGTACGTCCCTAACAGGCTAAGTTACCTCGAGGGTTCCCCCCTACACATCAGTCAGCACTAGAAGCCCCAGGATGTCACCGACTAAGCATGATACACGGGCCAGTATCAAAGAACGCTGTCATGCAGTGCGAGCCGAGCGGCGGTCAAGCAACAAACAGCACTGAGGCTCGTGCTTAAACAACGAGAGCCCAAGGTGTTCGGCATCACGCCGTCAACTGGACACTGCATATAAACCGCCTCACCGATCGCTCTGTAACTGCACTCGGTGAGGACGAAGACTCGCACAGGAGCGTAAGATAGCAACTAACAACTATGGGTTTAAAAAAATTTCCAAATCATCAAATACTGTTTTTCACAGCGTCCCAACTTCGTTGGAATTGGGGTTGTACATTAAATCTAAAATTAGCAAATAAGGAAATGTAGATTTTTTTGTTGATTTTCTTGGCAAACTTTGGGCATCTTTCTATGAATTCAGCATTTTTGAAACACCACAGCCTACCTGAGTATAGTCGAATTTGGTTAATGGGACCACATCGGGACGTGATGGTTTTGGTCCTAATAACTGGCTGGTCTGATTAAATGAACCTTTATTGTGTGATATACACGTATAGAGAACGTACAAACAAAAACTGCTGTAGCTTGCTTATTCATTGAAAAATAAATTTGCAAACAAGTTTTTTGAAACGATCGACAACACAATGTATAGATACTCAGCATGCTAAGTGTAATACTGTAAAAACAAGTTCTTACTAAATTCCAGTCATCGTTTGAAGAACTTATCCAGTGTGATCTGACGCGCTTTTGCTGTGGCTAAGTGGTGACTTGTGGCTTCTTTTCTGTAGTAAATGGAAATGTTAGGCAAAGACCTGCAGGTGGCAGTAGAGGGCTGCGGAGAAACTCAGGAGTTTTCGGGTAGTTATGCCAGAGACGAAGAGTTTCTTCACGGATATTACGTATTTCTTATTCGCTCTCACGTTCTTTGGTCCGATTAAGGGGAATTTTGGTTCAAATAAGAGAATAACATTACAGGTATATAATAGGATTTGTTTCGGTACTTTAGGATTTGGTATGAATAAGTGACTGGTCCCATTAACCGATGGTCTAATTAACCGGAATCCACTGTATTTGTATTGCGCTTTTTATAGTGGCGCATTGCCACGAAGCAACTTGCCATAACTGAGCAAGTCTATGGTGATAGTAGCAAAGATGAATCCCCAATAAATCTTGGGAGGATGAAGACTCACAAAGGGACCCAACATCCTTGGGCAGCCTAGATGTTACGTCTTTTCGTGACACATTTTTACTTTTTAACACAATTAATTTGCTCTGCTGTGAACCCCAAACATAACCTCCAGCACCCCCACCCCCTAGAAGGCGCACACCCACTTTGAGAATCACTGGTTATGGAATAAATAAAGTACCACTACTAATTATATAAAGAACAGTGGCTGAATGTGATGTCCAACCTCACAAGAAGGCACCACTTAGACTCAAATTAAGACAATCAATTTGTGTACCTGTAATTATACACACAAAAGCTTTGGTAAAGTGAACAATAATTAGAAATGCAAAGCAAATCAAAAGCATTAAATGGTCATTATGATTATCATTACCGCTCACAAAGCAGTGAATGGAGCAAAAAAGGCATAAAATTGCTTAAAAGGGTATGTGAACCCCTTGGAAGTCCCTCCTTTTTGTACTAATTATTCGCAAAACAACTAAGATGCATCTATAGTTTCTTGCCTTCGTTGATTTCATCAGCACATGAAAGCAGAAATGTCAGTCTTGAGGTGTGCACACCGTATTCAAAACTTACAACAGAGGCATAAAGGAGGATTAACCTTGCTTATTGTAAGAGAAGGGCATGTATAGATCTGACATTTGGGAAATTACTGGTTTAATTACCTGCAGCATTGCTCGAACATCCGCAAAGACGTGACATCATGTGTACTTTTGAGCAAAATGGCAGCGAGGAAAGGATGCCAAGATTGCAGGTTGATTGCATTTGTTTTGTTGACTCAGTGATATTAATTTCCATATTAATTAACTTTTATCTTTCTTCATGCATTCAAGAGAAACAACAGAAACCTATTTCAATAGCCTTTTGTTGGAACAAGTTGTAATTCCAACATACTTAATGCAACATAGATCTCCTCCGATCTGAGCTGGGGTCGAATCAGGGTTAATTAAATCTGTAATGCCCTGTACCCAAAAAAATAATTGCTTTATCCAGGTGTGCTTTAGCATTTTTCCTAACTGAAGCAAACTAGCATGGCTATCTCATGGATGATGTAAGGCAGGATTACAATTTTAAATTCCACCAGGGTGTTGGGAGCAGCATGATTATCTCCAGGCACTGCCATGTGAGATGAACAGGAGAGTCAATCATGTCTGCATAATGTCAGTAAATGGTCAGAAATGGGACTGACAGGTTTTGGCCGAAAGATAAAAAGCCACATTTTTTGACTGACAAAAGGCCAAATAAACATAAAATGTCAGAATCAAATACATTAATGATAATTTAGGGGGTCAAAAACATTTGTGAGTCGCTCTGGATAAGGGCGTCTTCTAAATACTGTGAACTTAAATGTAAATAAATATTAAAATATAATCGATTGCTTCCTTTAATCTCCTCAGTTTGCACAGTAGCAGATCTGAGATCAGGATGGGCCAGAGAACGTAAGTACAAAAGGGCTTTATTAAAACCACACACACACACTCCCAAAAGTTCTTAACATGAAGTAAAACTTCAGCTGAAGTCTGCAACTAAACAGACTAAGAAACAGAACGTACAGTAGATGAGTGAAAAACAAACAGAGCTTAGGAAACAAAGCCTTGACTCACTACACAAACAAACTCTAAAAGTAAATGAAAGTAACTTTATTTATATCGTGCCTTTTCTAATAACAGAGCGTTCTCTCAAAGCAGCTCTGAGCCAAAATTGTGCAAACTTAGTGATGGTGTCAAGGAAAAACAGCCCAAACGTTACAGGGAAGAAGATTGGATCCAAAAATGGACCCAATCTTCTTGGCCTGGATGCTTTACCAAATTACTACGTTTATTATTGTAGTTTAAATAAACAGTTGAACATGAAAATATGATTACATAAAAAAATCAGAAATATATATTAGTTAAATGAGAATAGTATGCTTATTTATTTGGATTATTTAACGTCGCTATCAGAATCAGTGGACACATGCAAGGTTATCACAAGACTAGTCATATATATGTACAAACTCAGGTCAATGCCAGTTTATCATAACCAATTAACCTAACCCAGAAGCTGTTGGACTGTGGTAGGACATTGAAGTACCCAGAGTAAACGCATGCAGACCCGGGGAGGACATGCAGACTCCACATAGAAATTACAGTTTTCATTTTTAGTATGTATGCCCCTTATTATATTTTAGATGTTTGTCGTACCCTGTACTTCCAAGATAACAAAATGATCCTCACAGGGTCCATATCCCTGATTTTCTTTTGGCCCTGTTCCTACCTCATCTGGTAGCAAGGTGTGGGCCACATATGCAACACATTAGGACCATGAGTCATCCAAAAGTAAAGGGTTTTGCTATATCAGTCCCAGAATTGGATCAAATCTGTTTTGGAACGTGTGCCATGTACGTTTTTTTAAAAATATGTCGGCCAGTTATTTCTCAGATGTAGGTAACACTGCCATATCTCTGCCAGATGTTGACCAGATGCATTTTGGGACATGCGGGTGTTTTTAATATGAGGGGCATCATTGTCTCAGATTTAGTCTGCCAGTCCTGGCAGTGGGCCATCGGTGCTGTATCTCATTCAGAAGTGATTGAGTTATTATCTCTCACTCACTGTCTTTTTTTAGTTTAACTGTCTTATGACTTGATAAAAAGCCATTATTGGTCTGTTTACCAAGCAATCTGTTCATATAGTGGTCAGTTTTGTGCAAGTGAGCTTGTGAAAGATTTGAGTTCAAATCCCCTAGATATGTGTATTAAATCTAAGCCTTTGGCATGGACTGTATCCTGTCTTGCTGCTTTCCAAGTAGCTTTGCATAAAACCACCTGGCAGATGAATATGACGGGGTACTGAAGCACATCCCGAACCTCACGTCATGCCCGAGGGCGTTGAGTTCATTTTTACATTACAATCGTTGTAGATCTTATTTTCACTTCCTGCGCACAGCATTCATCTGTTATCTTAACTGCTAAGGGGCAACATAAATGCCCACTTGAATCCTCCTGAACAGGGATGTACCCTTTTAGCTAAAACTAGCCCGGAACTGTAATAATCTTCACCTTTATCTGAAACACATGCTGTTTTTTATAGATTACACCAATTCCAGTCCTGGTTTTCTGAATAATTCTAAAACAGAACTGCATTGAATGGGTTCAGAGTAAATGCAAGGGACATGATGAACTAAGAGTCTTTTACAACCTCTAAAGTTCACACTGGTGCGTTTTCAAAGCACTCAGCCTTAATACGTAGATGTTTTTAATCCAAGTTCTTATCCTGTATTATCTAGTTTTCTAGTGTATAGTGTTTTACAGAAATTTGTTTCTTCGAAAATCACCACCCCTGACACTCAAAAGCAAATGCCATTGGTACAACCATCCACATCTTCAGAGAGTTACAATAACAGAGTGCAGTGGAATTAGTGCACTGAAAACCTGCAGACTTATGCACCTTATGGTGGAGTTGTGTTGATTCTGAGTAATAATTTGCATTTACATTTACAGCATTTAGCAGACACCCTTATCCATAGCGACTCACAAAAGTGCTTTGTATTCTTCCCTGTAGACAAAACCTTGTGTTAGTATAAGTAATCAATAGTGGAAGAACACAATCCAAGCAGAACCTGCTAAGATCTGATGTCATGTACACAGCATGGTTTGATTAAAGACTTTAGGTAAGATGATGATGTTCTATATTTTTCCTTTGTAGGTGAACGTCAGGGTTTTGAATCTGATGCGTGCACCTTCATGGAGCCAGCAAAGTCAACATAGCAGTGGGGTGACATGAGAAAACTTAGGGTAGACTGACTGTTTAGGGTGTGTCCTCCAAATTGTAGCAAAGCATAAACGTAATAGGAAAGATATCGTATGAAACTGTTTTTTTACTCATGTAGCTCCGAGCCAGTGATTTGATT
>JAYJMA010017137.1:0-12342 GCA_036873895.1 Parotocinclus cabessadecuia
AACTTTTACAAGGTTAGATAATATATACACTCAAATAGCTTTATACTGTGATCACTTTTTAGGTACACCTCCTTGTTTCTGCACTCATTGTCCATTGTATCAGATCAGACTTTCCACTATTACAGGCCGTAGTCCATTTGTTTTTCTACATTTTACTCTGCTCTCTAATGGTCAGGACCCCCACAGGACCAGCACAGATCAGGTACCATTTTAGTGATGGATCATTCTCAGCACTGCAGTAACGCTGATGTGGCGGTGGTGTATTAATGTGTGTTGTGCTGGTATCAGTGGATCAGACACAGCAGTGCTGCTGGAGTTTTAAGACCCCTCATCGTCACTGCTGTGTTGAGAATGACACATGAGACATTCACCACACACATAGTATCTGATCTATGGTGGTTGAGTGGTTGACCACTGGGGTACTCAGATTGGTATATGGAAAAATACAGCTATTATATAGCAATGTACAGGCACATATAGCTATTGTAAAAGTGGCAGCATAACAAAAGCATTAGCACATATATTGTAGCACTTTATGCTTAAGGATTAATCAAGACAAAACAATTGTATACAAGTATGTATGTGTGTGTCAGAAAACTAGAGAGAGAGCTTTTGTGGCTCCACAGTGAGTTTCTTGTAACCTTGTTCATCTATTTTCTGAAATAACTAGTTTAACTATGAATTAATGCTTTATTGTCATTGATTTTTACATACAAATGTGCTGAAATATGCCATTTCTGGTCACCTGGTCATAAAACCTTTATTTGAATTGTCCAGGTAGAGTATGTATGTATGCATATGTTTGTGTGTGTGTGTGTGTGTGTGTGTGTGTGTGCGCATGCCTCATAAATGTCCACTATGGGAACTGAGCATAATAAAGACCAGGGTGTGTTTAATAGTCATTCCTTTGTCCTATCTAATCTGTGGTAAATACGATGGTGTTTGCAAATTTCACAACTTGGATGAGACTGTGTGTGTGTGTGTTTGTGTTTGTGTGTGTGTTTGTTTGTGTGTGTGTGTGTGTGTGTGTGTGTGTAACCTAAAGCTTGTGCCATGTGTTCCTGGCAGGATATCATCACCCTACAGACACCAATGACATCAATGACACACACACACAGAGAATGAGATTGAGCCACCTCCAGAGTTAACATGTGTGCAAATATATTGGCACCCATGAGGAGTATTTATCCTTTAATGGCCTCAATAACCATATGGTAGTGCACGTTTTTAATTTCAATATTTATAGAATAGCTTGTTTTATTGAACCTGGTTGTAAGTTTCACAACTACTGCACTCTTATAGAACATAAGTATCAGATCTCAGAAATACAGTATTCTTTTTTGAATGTCTGTACCAATAAAAAGAATATGTAGATAATATGTAATAGACAAATTTAACAGCAAATTTGTATTTGTGAATGTGTTTATGACATATTTATTGGTTAAAACATTCAAAAACTAATACTACTCACCAAGTTGTTTGGTTTATTTAGCATTACTATCAGCATCAATGGCCATTTAATGACAGAGACAAGGTTATATTGATACATATGTTTTCAATAAAATTGATATATATATATATAGATAGATCCTGCACACTCGTAGCTAGCCTACCAGCTGGTCCCATAAATGCTTGGTTTTTCATCAATTTGAGCATTTGAACAATTTTTGTTTAGGACAGCACTGCAAACGAAGGTGATGGAGGGCACCTGGAAATGATACAAGCAGAGACAGGGGTGTGTACATAGCGTTCCACCTGTGTCTGGATGAAAGAAAATGAAAATAAAACTGTGGGAGCTGCTTGTGCTTATTGGTGGATAAAAGGATCTTCTTTATTGGTGGTCTCTCTGGGCCATTTGAAGACTGTGCATACCTTCACTAAACGACTGCTCCCACCAGTTAGATCAACCGAGAAACCTAGACCACAACCTAGATCACAGGCAATTTGTCAATAGAGGTATGTCTAGTAGTCAACAATTTCTCACCAAGAGGTGCGCTACCCAAAAGTAGCCTCTGAGAGCCTTTTCATAGGGCAGCAAAGCACTTCAGCACTTGTTGTATCTTTATACTTTTTGTGCTTTTTGAATCTGAATCTCTGGCCGCTTCAGCGCTATGCAACCAGGATGAAGCACGCCACCCTCAGGTCTCCACTATGGGATCTCACTAAAACATTAGTAACAACAATTAGTAAATTAGTAAATTATTTTTTTTTATTAGTAATAAAAATTACATTTTTGATGAGTTTCCTTTAACGCTGTTCGATCACAGCATTCTTTTACTTTCAGTTTTGTCCTGACTACTAGGTTATTTTTCTTTTTGTGTTCTATTTACCAAAAGATTTCATTTTCCTTTAAATTTCATAGATCCTCAAGCTAAGAGGGTTTAGTCAAAAATAAATGCCTGTGAGTGAGTGACCAGTGGTGCCCCCATCTGACATTTTGTTTGTTTAGTTTATTTAATGCTTATCCTCAGTATCAAAGGCTCTTCAACAATAGACACTAGGCTACATCAATGCTCAAGGTTATATCAAAACAAGTTAGAGATATGCACTCAGGTCTAGACAGTTTAGCTTAATCAATAAACTCAACAATAAATGTCTTTGCATGCACCGAGCTACTGTAGCCATCCTCCCCCACCCCCTTGACAAACTGCACAAATAAATTTTTACTGTGTTAACAAATACCATATGACCAAATTACAAATAGACAAAAATGATTTTTTAGAGTCAACATAAAAATCCATAAATGCTATTTTATTGTCCATATAACTGAAATCATCACATAGACCTTAGTATTCTGAGGTCATCATTTCATGAAAGCAAAATAGACCTTATTTCAGAAATTATCCGCTAGTCTTTTTTCTAAACATTAGTTAAATGTACTTTTTGGAATCACAATCTAGGATATTTTTAGAGTTTATAGTATATAAAGCAAGATACAATGTTAGGAGCATATGCCTAGAAATTCAGATCTCATGTAATGCTCGTCAAGGATGCTCCACTGACCTTCTATGGAAGATATTCTGGTGTAATAACTAATGTTTTTGGCACCATACCACTTCCTCATATTAAATAGGCTTTGATGCCTTTCTAGTAAAACATGCTGAAGGATCTTTCTTGAACCCACACTCCACATACCTGCTATGGAATATGCCCTTGTAGCTTTTCATATTTTGCAGTTAAGCATTTTAGGCATTAATGCCTTTTAGTGGGATAGAACCTAAGGTGTGAAGAGAGTGCTCTCAGTTTCTCTGATAAGTGCTTGAGAGAAAAAGATAAAGACCACATGATACGATTCAGTCTATTCTTCTGTTTATTTGAACTGAAAGATAGCATTTATACTCTTGAAGAGCAGACTTGGTGCATAAGGGTGTCAAGTCATAAATGTCGAACAGTCCTGGTGAGAGAGTCATGGGTCAGACATGAACTCAACAATAGCTTTGTGGTTAACTTTACTGATACAGAATTGTCGATTAATTCTGTCTGTCACCCCTTTCCTTGCCATGTGAGATACACTATGAAAGTGTCTCATAAGGAAAGGAAGAACTGAACAGAAGTACGGACGTGCGAGTCTTGAGAGTCGCAGAGTCAAAAATAATACCCTCTACAACAGAGGTGCAACCGTTCTTCACCCAATATTGCAAATCATCCTGGCAAGGATGAGCCTGTAAATAAGAGATGTCTAAGAGGTGTGGTATAGGACGATGTGTTATTGAGACATTATCTTAACAAATATGTAAACTGTGTAATGATTGTGCATAATTATATTATATTTTGGGTAACCATAAGTCCTCTATTACTCTATATACTTTTACTATTACTTTTACTATTACTATATACTCTATCTACGCTATCTTTTAAGTGATATCTAAAAGCCATCTGGTTAATTTCTGCACACTGTATGTGCATCTTTACATTGCTTTGCCGCTTCTTTATAGGTCCTGCTTAATTGCATGTAATGCAAGCCACAACCTTTGGTCAAACTGTTTTCAAACATTACCTCAACAATAGCCAGGGGCACATACATCCATATCTGGGCACACCAGGAACACTAATAAAACAGCTGATGCCAGTCTTCCTTTCTTTTTTAGTTATGAACACGTAGTGTTACATAAAAGTTAAACATTCGGAACAGAATACGCTGAATGGAAAGGTATCCAGACATACATTTGCTAAAGGCACTGTAATTAGTCTTGTTCACCGTTCTGTTGTATTTCTGATAAAATCTGGCCAATTTGACTCCATTCCCCACCATGCATCATTCCTCTTCTCATGTTTCTTGGCTACTGAATTTTGCTCTGTTTTCTGTTTGGCAATTCATGGTGATTTGGCAAAAGCCATGGCCTCTTTGGACTTGCAAAACAAGATCAGCTTCTGGAATCTTCAGCTTTAACTCTGTTTATTCTGGCTTTTTCTGCATGTGTTTAGGGATGGCCTACAGTACAGATAAAATTGGCTTATCATGATATTGGGCGCACCCTTGACACCCTTCACTAGTCATCCGATTAGACCAACATCTCCAATACTTCCAGTTCTATCCTGGTATCTGACCCATGACCAACCAGATCCCTTGAAGAGGTTCCTATGCTTATTAATGCCATGCAAACTGCTGATTTGGAATGAGTGTGTAGAAGCATAGAAGGGTGGTGCTTCTACTATGTAACAAGTCAACATATGGTGGCCATCTGACCTGTGACACACAGACCAGGTCATTCCATGTCTATTTCCAAATGGGTGGGTGCCGCACTGTGCTCATGTATGGTGAGTGTGTCAGTTTCATTATCGCAACTCATACACCTGCATACTGCTCACAAGACCATTCGTATCTTAGCCCTGATCGACTCCGGTGCCAATGATTGGAGACTTCCTCTACATTTCTTCATTTCTTCTAAACTTCATCTCCATTAATGCCCTACTAAGAAAAAAAAATCGCCTTTCTACCTACTAGTGGAAGATGGATGTTCTAACCTACTCAGACCATTGAATATCAGTTCATGCCTTTTAAACTATCCGATGTCCCTTTGGTGTTCCAAACTCTGGTTACTGAGGGGCTACATGCCAAATCATATCATACATTAATGACATCCTGATTTACTGTCCCTCTGTGGAATCCCACAATTTCTGTGAGTGCAACGTAATTCAACAAATGATAAATGTGAATTTCACATACTAACAAAGGGAATATGCATTACTGTGACATTGAGACAGGCTTGTTTTAATTTTAATCTCAAGCAACAGCACACACACACACACACACACACAAAGATTTATATATACTACCTTTCTGAGAAACATACACTAATGTCATTCAATTACTTATTGCTAGGAAGAATTATATTACTCTCAGAAATCAGGGGACATTTCAAAGTGAAATATCCCATGATGAAACTATGAGTTCCATGCTGCACCTAGCATCAGTGATTGTTAATAGACCCTGTGCTCCCATAAGTAACTGTACTTTCTATCTACTACTATCTCATTGAGCTGATATTCCGGTACCTGCTTCAGCACCAGACACTTAGATGCTCCTCCACCTCAGCATCACTCTACTAGTCTTCATCAACAGAAACCAGTTCCACTACACTGCGGTAACTCCCTCTATCATTTATTTATTAGGAGACGATGTGCCTCCAATAACTTACCGCTGAGGACTCATTTTAATAATCTATTTTGTTATTTATTTTGAATTGTATGAATAATTTAATAATTTAATTTGTATAACTGATTTAAATGAAATTATTAACCTAATGTTACTATTACTACAAAGTAATTATTTCAATTAACATCAAGGCAATCAATGGAGGATGGGTACCTTTTTGAGTTTTGAGTATCCTCTCAAGGTTTCTTCCTTCTTCATCCAGGGAGTTTTTCCTTTTCCAATGTTACCCTAGGCTTGCTTAATTTGTGATTGGCCTTTTAAGATAATTTAATATTGTAAAGCTGTGCCATTATAAAAAGCTCTATTTAAATCCATTTTGAACTGAATTGAATCCAGTGATTTTTGTGAGTATTGTATTTGTTTTCAAGAAACATACTGTCATATATCATATGTACCACCCTCACGTCTAGGAAATCTACTCCAATTTACTCCAGTGTCAAGTAACATACTCTGGAGTCCTACTAGTAATTATGAGCTGATTGAGTAAGGTCTAGAGTCTTACTGATTGTGTCATCACTGGTCTCTCAATGATGAAGCCTACAGATCATTTTTAGAAATGTGACTTGAAATTCTTAACCTCTTGACGAGTGTGAAGCAATCACACACAAAAGATTTAATTAACCCAATTTGCACTTAGAGACCCTTCACAGTGTGTATGGATGTGTGTTGTTCAGGTGGCTTAGTCAATGATTAAAACTGAAAAGAGCAATTCAGATAAAAGGACAATCAGAACAACGTCTCAAGGAACAGGTTCCTTTACTCTCTATGTTTAAATCTGTGAATAGTTTAAGAAGTCATTGCTTGAATCAGTGAAGTTTTATGTCATGAATGAGATTGTATGAGATTGTCGAGAAAAAAAGAGCTTAAAATTGGATGTGACCAGGTTAAGCAAAGGTCACCTGCTCAGACAGAAAGAAAGAGCGTGATCCTGACCTATTCATTGTAAAAAAAATATGCTTTATCAGCTTGCAAATCATATCCTTACTATATTTTTTGTCTCATGTATATAAAAATGTGATTCAGACAGATAAGCCTACTCCATAAGAAAAAGTTTTTTAGGTTAGCCAGTGTGCTGTAGGATGTACTTTATTGTTATGTATAGGTAAGGCTAGTGAAGGTTTAATTTTGTTGCTTTCTTGTAGCTTAAGTTTATTACCCTGACAATCGGTAAGAATGTTTTGACCCTTTGAATTTTTTGCCTTCACTCTGTGTTCCATGTAATTGCAAATTTGTCCTTTGTTTTGTCATACTCAAGCTCCGGATTGAATAAAAATATGTTTGACTTTATTCTTATGAAGTGTGTACATCCGCTCTGTTCATTGCTGTCTTTTCATTTTCCCTTTTTTTTCTTAGAGTAGCACAGCTGCCTCAGAGCCAGAAGGTCGCAGGTTCAGTCCCAGGGAGGAGCGGTCTGGGTCCTTACTGTGTGGAGTCTGCATGTCCTCTCTGTGTCTGCATGGGTTTACTCCGGGTACTCCGGTTTCCACAGCCCAAAGACATGTGTGTTAGGTTAATTGGTGTCTCTAAAGTGGTCCTTAGTGTGTGACTCTGTGCGTGTGTGTGTGTGTGCACCCTATGATGGATTGGCATTCCATCTAGGGTTGTTCCTGCCCTTGTGCTTAGAGTTGCCAGGTGGGAACCGGCTGACCCGCAACCCTGTGTGGATTAAGCGGAAAACAATTTTTTTTTTTTTTTTTTTACGGTATTCCACTAAACAGGCAAGCCATCTTGATTGGTGAGAATATGTCTGACTCAGTCTTTTTGTACTTCTCCAGCTGCTTGCATGAACCCTCCTGAAGGAGGAGGGCTGGTAGCCAGCTTCTTTTCAGAATCAGGTGGCAGACTTGAGAGGTGAGCGTGAACGGAGACAGCTTGTGTCTATGTACCACCAGTACATCAATTGACCCATCGAGCCTCTATTGTAGACCTTTTCTTTCATAAACATGTTCAATTGTCAAGTAAAGTCAAGAGTTTTTTATTTGTCACACATACAGGCATACACAGTACAGTGAAATCCTTTGTGTCTGTGTAGCAAGAGATTGAACTCATCACCAAGGTCCAAACACGGATTTGACCTCTATGTCACCCAAGCGAACAACTCTGTTGGACTCTCTGAAAATCGTTATTGTAAATATGGTTAAGTATCAATATTATGAATTTTTTTTCTCTCAGTGTGCTGTCAGGTGTCTGATTCAGAATAAGATTTAGATTTCATCAGGATCAATTATGTCATTGATTGAACTCAAATAATTTGCTTTCATCCAGTGTGTGTGTCCAGAAATATTTCCTTAGACAGAAAAGCTGTTGCGTAGCAACTGAAGTGAAAGATGAAGACAGGGATGAGGTCTGGCAGGTTTAGATTTTAATACTAAAGTGTTATAGAGAGGTCATGAGACCTGATTATTACATTTGCATTATCCCTTTGCGGAAAATATCTGGGTGATTGTATTTTGGAGCTACACACTGGGACTTTCTTCCTCTTTAAAGTATTATGTGGAAGTTTTGGCAAGCCTGGTGTAATTGCATGTTAAATAACTTCTGTATAGAACAAACAGAAAGCAGTTCACGTGAGAAAATCAACCAACATACCAGAAGCAAAGCTGTTCTGTATTAAGGAATGAGCTAAAATCTTCAATAAATAGATGACCGTGTATTATTTTTGTCTGATTTGTTTCATTGGTTTCTTTTTATGCATGGTTGGTACTTTCAGGAAATGCTGGTGATTTTTATGTCACATTTATGCAAACACATAAAGAATTCTAAAGGGTTCACAAACTTTTAAGCACAAACATTTATGTATTATCTCTATTTTTACCGGGCTTGGCCTGTACCCTGCCTGTGTGGAGTTTGCATGTTCTCTGTGTGTCTGCATAGGTTTGTTGTGGGTATCCCGGTGACCTCACATTCTAAAGACATGCATTCAGTCAACTGGTGTCTCTAAAGTGTCTCAGTGTAAGTGAGTAAGTGTGTGTACATGTGCTGTATGATGGACTAGAGCCATGTGTACAGCTGGTTCCTGCCTTTCACCCTGTGACACTGTTTGTATTACACTGTTATATCATTATACTGTGGAGTTGCTTCAGGGTCTTGCTGGAAACATTGAATCCTTAGGTCCTGTGTTTAAATATGCCTGATTGGGGCTCAGAGGTGAGACATAACGAAGCACCAGTACTTTGTTACTGTACATAAGTATGTTTTTAGATAGCTATATTTTACCTCCAGGGTGGCACGGTGGTTCGGTGGGGAGCACCGCTGCCTCAAAGCAAGAAGATCCTGGGTTCAACCCCAGAGGGAAGAGGTCTGGTTCCCCCCCACAGTCCAAAGACATGCGTGCAAGGTTAACTGGCATCTCTAAAGTACTGCATAGAAAAAGTGGAAGATAATGGATGGATGGATGGATGGATGGAAGGATGGATTAAAATTTTAAACGGATGGTTAAATATGAGGTATGAATCCAAATATGTTTTTTTTTTATTTGATGTTTCAGTGTTTAGACTAATTAAAATGAATGAATGATTTATGAATGCTCTGTCGAGAGATAAATGCAAGTGGTGGGCAGAGCAATCAGAAAGTTGTTAAATTACCCAGAAACTAACAGAAAGTAGTCAGGGATTTGAGTATACAAGAATCTGATAGGCATTTTCTCATTATGTGTAGCATCACATGCATTCTGCTCTATCTTAAAGAGGTGGCATGGTGGCTCAGTGGGTAGCACTGCTGCCTCACAGCAAGAAGGTCCTGGGTTAAATATATATATTTATATATTAAAGAGCTGTATTAAAGAGCTAAACAATACAGCTGAAAAAATAACTGTACATCATAATTACACTGAATAAAATAAGAGTTTAGAGTTCCCATGGATAGGAAGGAATTGTCAATAATTCTTGGAAGCTCCACAGTAAGTGAAAGGCCTGCAAGCCGGTTAGCCATTGGATGTATGGATGCTGTGGGATGGATTGGTTAAGCTGCCACACTGCAGGGTTTAATCGATGTTCCACACCTCCATTTGTCTTTCACTCTGCACTGAATAGACATGGAATTCCTTCCTGCTTATCCGGGGCGCTTCCTGGGAAAATCCCAACCTTTGGCATCACACAAACACACACACACGCACGCGCGCACACACTGTGTTCTACATGCACTCTGAAAGTAACACTCTTCTACTCTGTAAAAAGACGCGTGAACTCCCTGACACATTCAACCTCAAAACACACTGCAACTGAAGACACACTTCTTTGTCTCTCTGTCTGTCTCTCTGTTGGTCTGTCTCTCTTTTCCTGTATAGGTCTCCAGCTGGGAGAGATATAAAGTCTTTGTTTTGTTTTGTCTTGTGCATTATTTTATCCTGCTGGATGGAGGAAAAGGAGGATTAGAAGCTTGTTTAGAGTTGATTTCATAATCATCAAAAGCATTTCAGAGAGAGAAAAAATAGGACAAAATGATAAGAATAAAAGGACATTCTAAAAGTAAAAACGTTTTAAGGGAGTTTTAAGTTTTGCGTTTGAAGGGAAATAGCTTTTTATAGAACACAATCTATTTGCTTGCTGCAGAACATCCTCAGTCTCTTTTAAGGGAACATGCTCTCATCTCTTCATATGCATTTCTACTTTCATCAAGGTGCAGCGGTCTAACACTAGGGCGCCACTGTGGTGACCCAGGTCTGACACCCTGGTTCTGCCTATTGGGTCATCACAGGAATGATATGCTGTGTCTGGGAGTTAAATCCTTGATGATGTAACAAATATTTTCAAAGGTTCTTAGGAAAAAGACACTACTTTCGACACTAATTGCTGTGCTCTTTCCTTTTTAGCACACTTTTAGGAACATTCTGAGGTAAGGAACTTTTTAAATTTGATCCAGTTGACCAGGGTGTGACATGGATGCATACACTTAACATCCATCCTTAAAAAGTAGCTACAGTGAGAAAGAGAGTTTCCTAGTAAATCTAATCTATTTGCTTTCATTTCCTAGAAAGACTAAAACGTATGAGAATTCTGCTTTTCGTCACAACGTCAGATGCTTGTACAGCTGTGCTACAAGTGTATTTATTCATCAGCACAGACCTCCTTTATTACACACACACACACACACACACACTCTACTCTGTGTATTTGATTCAGCTCCAAAAGTCCCTGTTTCCCACCAAGAACAAAAGCAAAGATGGGCAGAACTGAGAGAGCGAGAAAGAGAGAGAGAGAGAAAGAGAGAGAGAGAGATGAAGAACTAATCAGGAACTCGTTTAGCCATGTCACGCTTTACTGCAGATGAAAGCCGATCTGATGGAAGGCAGGACTCGGAGGGAAGAACCAGATTTAAGCCTCATTATATTCACTACTGTACTGAATTTAGATCAGCTTAACCCCGTAGGGATCTTCAAGAGTCCTATTGACCAACAGCTTGCATTTTCAACAGTCCCATGGTCCAATGGACTCTAGTCCAGTGTTCCAGAGTCTCTCAAGTGTCTAACAGGTTGTTTGTCCAAAACTTCATCCAACAAAAATCATAATCGTTCTACAAAAAAAGAAAAAACTGTTAGTGTCTAACACAGTGTATAACAGTTTAAACATCAAACATTCTGAATGTCCAAAGCTCCAGTGTCCAACAAGTTTAAGATCAAGGTTCAAAAGCTCAAAAGATTAACAATCCATGTGCCTAAGGTCAAGTCCATGATTACAGCAATGCCCGACAAGTTGAGTGTCCATCATTGTGAATGTCAATAACCTGGATATACAAGTGTGTGAACTTCCAACTGTCCAACAGTCCAACTTGCAAAATACACTTGTCTAAAAACTTAACAGTCTGAGTTGCCAGCAATCCAACAATCCAATAGTCTCAGATTTGAAGAGTCAGACAATACAACAGCCTGTTTCCAACAGTCCAACCATCAAATCATGTCTAATATTTAAAGTGTGCAGTTTCCAGGAATGTGATTTTTTTCAATAACAAGAACCAACTACGCTAATTCAAATAGAATAAAAGCAGTTGTGGATTAAGCACTTTGAGCTTTGGACTCAGTCCCACCATTAATCTATTGCAATAATAAAACATGAACCACAGGAGCTTTATAGCAGGAAATAAAAGCCATGTCTGTTTCAGTGTTTATGCAATAATGCATAAATTGAATGTGCATTTCACTTCAGTGCCTCAGACTACAATAATGTAGCTTCTGTATTAGCTGTTTCACTCCCTCATAAATGACACATACACACACACACACACACACACATACACAAACACAAATTTGTCTTTCTATCATTGTGGGGACTTTGACAAATCACCTAATTTTTGTGAGCAGTGTATTTCATTTACACGTACAGTGTTACGTTACAAGGCCAAACAAAAATCCGCAAAGTAGGGACACTATATATAAGTATTTATACACTATTTTAGCCATAGAACTTGCAGAATGTTTAGGTGGCATCGTAGGGCTTGAATAAATTCAGTGTATAATGAAATTTTCACAAACAGTGAACACAACACTGCAGATAAAAACTTGTCATGTCAGCAAGTAGCGACTCAGGCGGGCGATGCTCTAGTCTTACTTCTCATTTTTGGAGTATTCATCCGCTAAGTAAATACCCTATTGTTGCATTTTTAACTGTTGAATAATCAAGCAACACGCTGAAGTAATCAAACATTCTCTTTACTTAACACTCCATACATCACTCTCGTATCACACCTGCTCC
>JAYJMA010017148.1:0-12341 GCA_036873895.1 Parotocinclus cabessadecuia
ATATATATAGTAAAGTGTTTTTTAAACTTAACTTTAAACTAACTAATTTAATTGTGTTTAGTCAGCAATTTCACATGCTTCTTAGATACGTGGATCAAGATATCAGAATATCATAATCATAATACAAATAAATAAAACAATCTGCATCTATATGATGGATAATTTAACTAATTTTATATTTGAATGCTGAGGTATGCAGAAATATTTGATAAACTAAAGGATTTGCCTTCAAACAAACACACTACGTTGAAAGATGTCACATTGTTAGGAAGAATCTCTCTACAAAAATTAAATAACAATGTATCAGTATTGAACTAATTTTCTTGTCATATGTATATTTGTATTAGAGCTTTCTAATTTCGACACAGTGTCTGACTAACATGATCTTTTTTTAAAGGGCTGCTTTTTAAATGCTGATGCATTTCCTCCAGATTGGGCTCACTGAATGTGGAGAATCAGTAACTGAAAACCTTTCTTAAATAAGGGTGCAAGGCATGCAAGGTACATAATAGAGCATGCGCATAAGTATGCACTCACAAACTCACACTTGGATGCTTAAGACATACCAGTTAACCTACTGCATGTCCTTGGAATGTGGGAGGAAGCCAGGATTCCCACAGAAAAGCCACACAGACAGCATACACACACACATGTGGAGTATGGAGTAGATATTGCACCAAGGATCTCTGGAGCAGTGAAGTGACAGAACAGAACCACTTGTTTTATATATATATATATACAATGACTAAAATGTGATTTGATATCTTTTAGGATAGCAGCAAAAATGCCAAACCAAACCAACTCGCCCCTTTTGTTGTAATTACAGCAAGCATTTTATGAAATTGTAAGCCAATATTCATTCCTATGTATGCACCTCTTTTAACTCAGTCTATCCTATGACATCCATGCAGAGGAATTTCTATGAATACTTTACTAGCGGATGTTGGACTTGGCCTGGCAACCGAACCATTCAATGGAGGTCAAGAAGTCAAGGTTCTTAGAGAAACTGTGAACCATGTGAACCAAGTATATTTTTACAGAGCTATTTATATTTTCATTATACCTTTTATTTCATATTCTTTTAAAATGAATTGAAAATTTAATATTATTTCTTGACAAATATTTAGCCTTTTTGTAATGTTTTGCATTTAGAATTACTTGGTGTCCCTTGGTGGCCCTTGGTGCATGACTGTGTGGTGTGTGTGTGTGTGTGTGTGTGTGTGTGTGTGTGTGTTTGCCCTACGATGGTATGCTGTCTAGGATTGTTCCTGCCCTTGTGCCCAGAGTTGCCGGGTGGGCATCAGCAGGTCCGTGACCCCGTGTGGATTAGGCGGAAGATAATGGATAATGACAGCAGTGCTCCTTACATCTACTTTGATATTTATGTCACTACAGACAGTATGAACCCAAGATTTTTAATGTTTTGTCTGATAAAAATAAATTCCTGCACTGAAAGACTCAAAGGTTTTTACGTATTTCAGTTCTAACCATTTCTGATTTTACTTATTTTGTATTATCTTGATAAAAGCATGATATAAATCCATGATAAATACATGGAGGTCCATGGAAAAGATCTTGAAGAAATGAATGTTGCTTTTTAAATCTAAAAATCTAAATGTATGTTACTGCATTAATGCTGCCATCACATAACAAAAATGACATTTGCACAAAGCTGTGACCCAACCAGATACCATGTAATACCTGGATTTTTGGATTTGTTTGCTGATAACCGTCTAGATGGTCAATATTGTCTTTGTTCTGGAGCACATGGCATACACTGTTTCCAAAAATGACCTGGAATACTGATTTGTCTGAAGAAGATCCTACTGGGCAAGGTTAACATCAGACTTCCTTTTTGAACAGTAATGTTTTAAGTGACATTTGGGAATGAATTTGTGAAAGGTTTGCCAAAGTAAGTTGCCCATGTGATTATATCAGCTATTATTGAATGGTGGTTCTTGATGCAGTGCTGTTGGAGGGATTGAAGATCACGGGTCTTTGGTTTATGCACCCTTTTAATTTATGTCAAGATATACAGAATACAGAATATGAAACATTAGAATAGATAGTAAATAAAATATTAAACATAATATCATAGAGAATATGAATATCCGCATTAGTTGATCCAGTCACTGCAGGTTCTCATGTCCTCAGATGGAAAGATTTGTTGGCATGGTATGCTCTGTCAACTGGAAGAGGGAAGGGTTAGTCATTGGAACCACAACTGGAGTGAAACCTTAGTTGGTGTCACATTGGTGCGCTTTGTAGTTCTAGAGTCTACACTATGTCACTCTGCATACATTGTTTTTCCCCCACTGCAATTACACTGATGTGGTGATGGCATGTGGGTGTGGTGTGCTGGTAGAAGTGCATCAGACAGAGTAGTGCTGTTGGAGTTTTTAAACACTTCAGTGTGTCACTGCTGCACTGAGCATAGACCCCCAGCCATAACCGTCCTGTGGGAAGTGTCCTGTGAACACTAATGAAGGACAACAAGACAAAATATGCAGCAGTAGACACTGTCTGACGACCTACAAGGTAGGCCACCAATGAGGGTTAGGGTTAGGGTTAGGGTCCCGTAGAGACAGTGTGCGAAGTATATAAAAACTTCAGTAGCATTGCTCCATCTCTTCCACTCTTACCAGTGCAGCACAAAGTAATACACTACCACCATGTCAGTGCCACTGCAGTGCTGAAAATGAACCAGTAATGATACCTGTTCTGTAGTGGGCCTGTAGGGGTAGCACTCTCATACCTAAAGGCCTTTGAGACTCAAGCTTGGCTTGACTGGACCCACCACTCATGACCAAAGGAAGACAAAAATCAAGTCAAAAATCCCTGTGCTGGCACCCATGTGGTGGAATGAACTTCCACTGAATGTCCAAATGAAGTCCCTCACTGTATTCTAATGCCAACTAAAGACCCAACTAAAAAGAAATATTTTTGGACTATTACTTACTTGTATTTGCATGGGGTAATGTCTACTAAGCTGGATACAAAGCACTGGATAAGAGTGCGTGCTAAATGCTGTAAATGTCTATTATTAAATTGATTTAATATGATTATGATTATGTACTGACTTTGGGTTCCAATTATTCTATAATTCTGCAATAGAATCAGATCATTCTTACTACAACAACATAATGGCTAACTGAGTAACTTAAAGACACCTGTTGTGTCCATTTCTCTAACATGGAGTTCATATAGGGGTTACCGCTCCGTACGTAATAGGTGTGCATACAAATTCTACATGCAACATTACTATATTATTATTCAATGATGAAGACTAGTTTACCTGCAGTTAGAAAAATGGTAAAAATTGAGTAAAAAGGGTGAGGAAAGAACACATTAATCAACGCATAAATATCTGTATTCATATATGCATTGATACAGTGCAATGTAATATGTAATGTGAAATGTTAGTTAATGTCAGCTATGGAATCCCACAGAGGTATTACCTGATCCATCGTAGGATTCAGATTCCAACTGCCCAACTACCAAATGATATTTGCTTGCAGTGCAATGTGATTTGGGGCTAATCATCAGGTTGCATTTAAGAGAAAACAAGAACAACAAAAAATGAAATCAGAGACAAAGAGAGAGAAAGAAAAATGCATCAGTATGTATTGAACCATAACTATCCATTTTCTATAGATGATCATGTTCATTCATTACTATTGAAGACGTTAATGTATATTTAAGATATTACTGATGGATGTTCAGAGAGTTTTCCATTCAAGCATTGTACTATTTAAACAACATTTATACTGCTCAGAAAAATTAGAGGATATTTCATTTTGAAATAATTTTTGGAGGATATCAATATTGCATCAACTAGTAAATTCAATGTGCATGATGTAACATTTCCGATGTAGGCATGAGGTGGGGGGCTGGGGTGAAGAGGCCCTATGTAGCAAAATTTCATATTCCCTGGCAGCACCCCTGCCATGTAGTGTTAAGGTGTACTTAAATTGCCAACAGTAAATAAAGGCAACACTAAGTCTCTAAACACATATAGACTGCAAAGACACACACATACATATATATATATATATATATATGTATATATATGTACACACACGCACATAACAGGCATTCGCAATTAGCTGATATGACCACATGGGCAAGAGTTTACATTAGTGAACCTCTGAGACGTACTGCAATATGGAGTTATAGTACATTCACAAATGCCACTTAAAATGTGCAAGTCTTATGTTTACAATATCAAGACATTTTTTGGAAGAAATGGATAATGTATGCTCCAGAAAAAGATAAGAGATAAAAAAAGACCATCCAGACTGTTATCAGCAAGTCTAAGCCACAGCCTGTCATTGTATTGTGTTGTGTCAGGGCCCTTGGTGAAGCACAATTTACTTCTGTGAAAATTACTTCTGTGGCAGCATTAATGTACGAATTTATGTTTTCCAGTAATGTCTATGCATTTTTCAACAAGATCTGCATAAATTACATAGACATGGCTGCAGTAGAAGAGAGTACTGGACTGGCCTGAATTCCTGACCTGGACCCAATAGAATTTTAAATGAAAAATGCGACAAGCCGCAGCTCTGATGTTGCAGTCAGCACCTTTATTGCCTGTTAGTTTGTGATAAATACTGATGAAAACAACTGATGAAAGTTTGCCAAATACGCCAAACATACTATAATGTTATATATATGTTATAATGTTAATATGAAGTATTTTGTTCACAATCTTGCTCTTGAATGAACATTTATTGGTTGTATTGATGGTATTGTTACTATAAGATGCTGTTCCATTCAGCATCTTTATGTCATTTTTATGGTGGTAGTGGTTTTTGGATGAATGTATGTTTTCATTTGGAAAAGGCATGTTAAGGCCTTGTAGGGCCATTGTTATTTTTTCTGTACATGCTTCTTTTAGGACAAGTTATGAGGAAGCCTGATAATAAATATTAATAATAATACATTTTATTTATATAGCGTTTTCCAAGACGCTTTAATTTTAAATATTGCATTCATTTTTATGCATATGTTACCCAGCTGTACATTCCTCTTACATCACTGACTCTTACCAGGCAATTTAATGCATGACTAGTAAGATTAGTACATTTTCATCTGGTCATAAGGGATTGTAATAAATCTTGGTTTCTGGGTTTCTGTCATATTTTTTTGACTCAAAACAGGTAAATGCATTGGTCAAAAGCAGCTTTTTCCAGCCAATGTAATTAAAATGAGAAATTGCCATTCCTATTCAAATTTGGAGAAAGTTTTTCATGCTCTTGTTTCATCCATGCTCGACTACTGTAATGGGCTGTATACTGGGATTAGTCTTTTAGCATCAAAGAATTTGCTCATGGTCACGCAAATGCATTTTAGATTGAAAGGCAATCGGGTGTTTGCAGAATATGCACCTAGGTTGTGGAATACCTTGCCAGTATCTACAATATATGGCAGTTTTCATCACTTATGCTTTTAAAAACATCTTTGAAAACATATTTGTATGAGTTGACATTTTGATAATTCGGAAATTATTGAATAGTGGGTTTATTTATATATTATTTTATTTATTTATATATATATATATTATTTATATATATATAATGGATATTATAAGTGGGGCTGTTAGCTGTTTTAACTTTTCCCTTTTATGTGTAATATATTTTTTTTAGTTTTACATGGTTTTTATGGTTTGTGCAGCATTTTGTGGTTGATTTGTGCAACTTTTTAAATAAAAAGTTGTCTTTATTTTAGTTTGTCACATTAAATGCAACGAACACATTTCAGTGCTAAATATAAACTCATGAGACCCAACTAAAAACTTGGTAAGCCCAGCAAGAGATGACTGAGAAAATACAAATGGCCTCAGAGAAATGCAAAATAATAACAGCATGAGCTGATCATTATATACTCGTTGCCAAAATTAATATGCGCAGATGTTAAATGTGAAAAATGTGAAAACAAGAGGGCTGCCATTGCCAGCCAGCTACCGCAACCTTCATTTGCAGTAATGTCTCTGCCAGATAGCAACAACTCCTTGGCCTCTTAGTTGGACACCAGGTGCTTGGTGGGTCAGTTCCGGGATGGTGCTGACTGGATCTGAATGGGTTTGAGCGGGTTTACTCTGGGTACCCCGGTGTCCTCCGCAGTGCAAAGACATGCATATTAGGGTAATCGATTACTCTAAATTGGCATTGACTTGAGTGTATATTTACAGTATATATAGTATATTGCAAAAGTGAGCACACCCCTCATATTTTTACAACTATTTGTAACTTTTAACACTGAAAATATGACACTTTGATAGAATGTAGGATGCTGGAATCTTAATTTCCTTAAGGCAATGCTCCCAAAGGGATCAGTAAAGTTTTATCTTATCTTATCTTAAAGTACTGCAGCTTGTGTAATAGTGTAAATTTGCTGTGTCCTCGAAATAACTCAACACACAGCCATTAATGTCTAAACCACTGGCAACAAAAGTCAGAACACCCCTAAGGGGAAATGGCGAAATTGTCCCCAAGCACCAATTTTCCCTCCGCAGTATCATGTAACTTGTTAGTGTTACAAGGTTTCAGGTGTGAGTGGGGAGCAGGTGTGTTACATGTGGTTTCATTGCTTTCACATTCTCTTATACTGGTCAATGGAAGTTCTACATGGCATTTCATGGCAAAGAGCTCTCTGAGGACCTGAAAAAATATTGCTTTACATAAAGATGGCCTAGACTATAAGAAGATTGCCAACACGCTGAAAGTGAGCTGCAACATGGTGGCCAAAATCATACCATGGTCGAGCAAAGAAGTTAAGCCAGATGGTGTAAAATGTGTGTGGGTGCAACCAGATGAGGACTACTAAGACAAGTGTGTCTGTCAAGCATGGTGGTGAGAATGTTATGGTTTGGTTCTGCATGAGTGCTGCCTGCTGTGAGGAGCTACAGGTCATGGATGGAACCATGAATGTACTGTGTACATGTACTCAAGCAGAGCAGGGAGGTGGAGGAGTCCAAGGTCTCTAACATTCCTCAGCTCTGTGATGTGATGGGAATGCTCTAGTGAACTAGTGAACTCCATGCCCAAGAGAGTTAAGGCTGTGCCGGAAAATAATTATGGCCACAATGACATTATTGACACTTTGGGCACAATCTGGTTATATTCACTTAGGGCTGTACTCACTTTTGTTGACAGATGTTTAGACATTAAGCTGTTTGTTGAGTTATTTTGAGGGCACATCAACTTTACAGTGTTACATGCAAACTGTAGACTGATTACAGTGTTGTCCAATGAAAAGATATGTGTATAATGTATATCTATCTATCTATCTATCTATCTATCTATCTATCTATCTATCTATCTATCTATCTATCTATCTATCTGTCTGCCTGTCTATCTATCTATCTATCTATCTTTATAACTAGTCTAGAGATAACATTGCGTATAGATGTAACCTTGTGTCACAGAATTGGCCACTGATGCTGATAACAAGGTTAAATAAACAAACAACCCTTCACTCGCTCTATTGCTGTTTTTATTATTAAAACATGAAGTACCATAAAAGGCTGCCGCAATATACTAAAGTTCTAAAGAGTACAGTAAAATAACAAAAATGACATTTTTCTTTCTACATGTACATGCTATGCAGAATCCATGTGATATAATATGGACAAATACAGATACAGTTTATTTTTTATTAATTCATTACCGTTTGTAGAATGGAAAAGTTTTCTTACAAACCATGTACCAGAGTTTGAAGACTAAAGAGAGACCAAAACAAATCAGGGTGTGATTATGAAAAAACTAATTGAAATTGTAGTTGAACTTTGCCAAAAGGCATGTTGAAGACACAACAAATATAAAGGAAAGTGTACTCAATATATGATGAGGCCACAATGAAATTATTTGACCTTGTTGTAAAGTGCTATCGTGCTGTATTTTCTTCATCTGCAGGGACTGGGAAAGTGGTCAGAGATGAAGGTAAGATGGATGGAGTTAAATACAGTGTTTCCATAAGCATTTGGAACCTGAGACCAGGTAGGTTTATCTCTACCTCCTTTTGCAGAACTGCCTTTATTCATTGTGGCATGGATTCAACAAGGTGCAGGAAACATTCCTCAAAGATTTTGGTTCATATTGTCATGATACCATCATGCTGTTGCTGCAGATTTCTCAGTTGCACAGCTAGAATTCAAATCCCCCATTCCACCACATCACAGAAGTGCGATATTAGTTTGAGATTCCACTGTCACTGTGCAAGAAACCAGTTTGAGATGATTTGAGCTTTAGGAAATTCCATGTTATCCTACTGGAAGTAACCATCATAAGATGATACAGTGTGGTCATAAAGATACTTATAAAACATAATCAGCAACAATACTCAGGGAGGCTGTGGTGTTTAAACAATGCTCAGTTGGTATTAAAGATCATAAAAGGTGGTAAGAACATATCCTCCATACCACCACCAACTGCCTGAACTGTTAATTTGAAGCCATGGTGTACTATCAATGCCTTCATGCCGCCTACATAAAATTCTGACCCTACCCTCCGAATGCACGGCAGAAACCGAGACTCAAGCAACGTGATACAAAGCTTGTATTGTCTAATTTTGGTGAGCCTTCTTAAACAATTAGCTGATAGTAGGGGCACTCAATGTGGTCTTCAGATGCTGTAGCCCATCTGCTTCAATGTTTGAAGTGTTGTGTGTTCATATGCTCTGTTGCATACTTTGGTTGTAACAAGTGGTTACTGATGTGCCTTTCTATTGCGTCGAACCAGCCTCATCATCCCATCACTTTAGACCAGAGAACTGCCGCTCACTAGATATTTTCTCTTCGTCTACTTGACTAAATTCATCGAGTTGCTGACATAAGATAGAATTAGATATTTGCGTAGACAAGCAGTTGAACATGTGTGAACAGTGAGTGTGTTTCAGAGTGTGTCAGTGACCCAGTTAAGAGCATGTTACATGTTAAAAAAATTACAAAATGTGGAAATTTTCATGGGTATTGAATTAGCAGATGCTTTTATCTAGAGCAACTTATAACTGATACTCACCACTGGTAGCATATCAGCTTAGAACCACGCAAATTTTGGTCCATAATCCAGCAGCACCAACACAGTCATTGGTGTTGTACTGTTTAGTACAGTTGGTTGCAATTTGATCTTCCTGTATAATCAGCATGTGGTTTTACATTTCATTTTCAATCATTGTCACAGTCAACATTGCATAAAAATACAGTACCAAACATTAAAATATTTTTAAGTAAACAAATATGTTTATTATAGCAGTATTCCTGAAAGTTATATAACAATATTGCCTTGAACCTGTTTGAAGCAGGAATTATTACAATTTAAGAATGTATTTGCAACCCCTACTGTAAAGTATTATCAAACTGGATTGCTGAATATAACTTTGACAGAAACACTTGGTAAAGTTACCATACTAACAGCATTTTAAAACATTACAAATTACGATTTTTACAGAGATTTTAAAGGCATAAAGAAAAGAACAATGAGTAAAACATGGTATCCAAGACATATGAACAATCAAATATAAACATTCAAATCCTCAACAAAATAGGACAACATCATCTTACCGTTCATAAGAGTTCACATGAATAAACATATGGACGTCAGGATAGTATTGTGTTAGCAGTACCTTTTCTTTTTACACTGCTAACAAACATTTAGAGATATTGTATTATGGGATATTTAATTTGAATGTAGCATTTACAGCATGTTTTGTTTTGTTTTGCAGCATATTTTAGTTTTATGACATCATTATTTCTTGGTATAGATGCAACAATATTATATTATATTGCATTAATTTTACTGTACTTGTGGCTTCAAGTTTAGAAAAACAGGTGAGGTTTGTGGTCAAGTTTCCAAATGGAAGATTTGATTCTGAGTTTCAGAGTTGAGACGCAAAGGTATAAAAGTTAAGATGTTGAGAAGTTCTTGGTTACTAATTAGAAGGTTGTGAAATTGGGGGTACAAGGAATCCGTAGCCTTCAGCAGCCTTATCCTTCAGCTTCTCTGTTCAGGGTTCCAGAGATTAAAATGCAGGACTATGCAGATTGTAGGTAACAATCGGGAACATTCAAGTAGGAGCTGATGGTGCTTCTGAATTAACATGGGAGAAAATGAACACCTTTAGCACATTGCATATGTACAAGAGCAGCATATTTGTGCATTAACAAGACTGTGTACATTATTTTGAATGCAGTCAGTAAATATAGCAAGAGACAAAGTTATAGTGAAACTTAATGGACAAATGTTAATCACATGAAACACTGTGACATTTCATTCCTGCTCACTTATTTCAGATAAGCTATATTGTTGTCATGCAATATTTACCAGTATTTTAGTTTTGAACTCAGTGAGTGAGGGAGTAGCCATAAGTGAACTAACTAATTAAGTACTCTTAACTTTACATCTTAGTCATTTTAGTCATCTTAGTCTCTGTAGTGTAGTGGTTAGCACATTCACTTATTTCATAAAAGGTCTCGGTTTCAAACCCAGCCTATAACAATCCAGGTAATGGACTATGGACCAGAAGGTCCAGGGTTCAAATCGAACGTCTGCCACAGTTGGACATTAGTTGTAATAATTGCAGTTATTAAGTCGCTCTGGATAAGGGTGTCTGCTAAATGACATAAATCTATGAACTGAAATGCAATTCCTAAACAACCATCTAAATCATATAGTGAATGCTAAACAGACAAACGAGTATATTTAATATACGAGTATAGTTAATTAAATTTTTTAAGTTTTTGATAACCCATCCCAATTGGTGACCCATTTACCAAACAATTTTATATTCTTTATTTTATTCTTAACTCTTACAAGGTTAAGTAGGAAAGGTTAGCAAGTGTATTTTAATGAGACGATAAAAAATTACATTAAAAGCGTTCTTGGGTTAGGGTTAGAACTGGGCCATATTGACCCTCAAAAATTCTGGGGCCTTGACAATTTTGCTCAGAGGCACCAAGGTTAATACAATTGAAAAAATTATAGGAATCATTAGAATTGGCACAATTTTAGGGAGATGTTCATCATTTCATTCATCTATATTGTCTGATTCTATTTTTAAAAAATCATATACAAATAACTGCTTTCAGCAACTCATGTGTCTAAATTATTACTATTTATCATCTTATGTAACCTCCATTTGCCAGCTAGAAACAGCACAAACTACTATGCAGTATTATGGCTGGATTATACAAAGAAGGAATATACGACACTTCCCAATAGAAAATCACTTTAGATCCTCCACGGTCTTGTGTCATCTCTTGTGGACTCTCCTCTTTAGCTCACACCACGGCTTCTCAATGTGGTTTAGATCAAAGCACAGGAATGATCATGTCAAAAGCTGGATGTAATCATTTTGACATTGATTTGCCATATATTTTGTTTCACTATTCTGCAAGACGATCCTATCATAACAATCTTCTTTTCATGTACAATCTCAATGGACTTCATGGAGTCCTTTGTAACTTGTGGTAACAAAATGTGGTCCCTGAAAAATAACAGCTCCATCAATATAAATAACTGTTGGTGTTACAATCTTTTGCATAACCATCATTCCCTTTATGGTAATGCTCCAATGTTTTTGACAAAAAAATGTTTGGCTTGTGTCTCTTCTGATCATAGAACACAGTCATAGAAGCACAGAACACACTCCAGACCAGTTTTTGGTTTAATCAGGAGGCTTTTTTTGTAGCATGTCTGTTGGTATGGAGGTGGTATCTAATTGGAGATTTGGAGATGTGGTGACCCCAACATGTTACCACCCTCTGCAAATCTTGAACTGTGACCCTTGAAAAAAAATCTCTAACAAACCTCTTCACTATGTGTGGGGGTAAAATACACCTGTGTCTTCTTCCTGGCAGCATTATTACAACTCCAGTAGTAAGTTTCTTTATTATTAATCAGTGGTTATGGGTATATTTAAGTGTGCATTTTTGAAAAAGCCACCGCTATATTTAAGAAGGAAATAAATGACTAATTAATAGATCACAAACACTTAACTATTTTTTTTTAAATGGAAGTATACTTTAACTACATTTTGTTCATACACAACATGTGTTATATGAACTATTGCTGATATTCATTTTGGAATACATTTCTCTCATTTCTCTATGAGATTTAGCAGGTTAACTACACATTAGTCAGGCTATTTATGACAGGGGCCAGTGGCATGACAGCTATTAAGTAGATTTATAAGCATTGGTGTCTAATTTGAATTAAGACTGGAACGAGTAGTTATATATCTAATTTTAGATCATTAAACTGTAACCAAATAAAGGGAGGTTGAGTTGGGCAGGAGCTACTTGGCCATCCAGTGCTGGAAAATGCCCCGGGTCGGCTCAAATC
>JAYJMA010017159.1:0-12340 GCA_036873895.1 Parotocinclus cabessadecuia
TTCAAATCCCACCTCTGCCAAGCTGCCACAGTTGGGTCCTTGAGCAAGACCCTTAACCCACAATTGCTTAAAAAAATAAATAAATAAATAAAATGTAAGACTGTATTAATTGTAAGTCGCTCTGGATAAGAGCGTCTGCTAAATGCTGGAAAATGTAAATGCAAAGTTGTCAAATACGTCAAGCCACCAGTGTATAAGTCTCAGCGGTGCCACAGACGGAATAGGCCCTGTCTTAGAAAGGGAAGGTTTGGACATAATTGATCTACATGGATTATTTCCCCAATACAAACACACACACACACTTATGCGCTACATAAGCAGCTGCAACACATTGTGTCATAAAACACAAAAAAAAACCAGTTGGCTGCATCTTCATCTAGACCAGAGTATACAGCAAGCAAAGGATGATTAGAGTGAAGTAACGCTGAGAGTAGGGCAGCAAGGTGGTTCAACCTCATGCGACAATTTCACATTATCTACCACATGATCAAGGTGGTGGATGTGGTGTGGTGGAGAGGTGGAGTATTTCACACGTGCAGTGGATGGTTTCCTTATCACTGCTGAGGGAGTTCTCTGCCTCATGTCTGCTACTGTTTAACTACGGTACATGCTCTTACTCACAATGGAAGTGTGTTAGCGCAGGCGCGCGCACACACACACACACACACACACACACACACACACGCACACACATACAGACTTATCTATAAGGAAAAAAACATAGAATCACACAGAATGATGACTTGTGTATAGCATATATATGCATACAGTGTTTTGCACGTTTTTATGGAACTTGTGTTTAGATTCCTGAGTGTATAGCCATTATTACAACACCTCCACACTTCCACATAACCTGTAACAACCCGTGTACCACAGTCTGATTTTGATGAGTGACGTGCTCCTGGGTCATCAAGGATGGAGCGTACTTTTATTAAGATCAGCAAAACTCAGATTTAATTATGTGACACCAAAGCTGGCCTTTGTTCGTAATCTTTGCAGTTCACTGACTTCTGAAAGGTCTTATAACTCAATCTTGCTCATAATTAGAACTATTAAAAAATTTAATTAAAAAATTAAAAAACACAGAACAAGAACTTATCATTTACCATAGTGATGCACTTGAATAAAAATGATTTCTTTAAAAATATATTGATTTTTCTCACCTGCTACACATTGTCTATCTCATTCTTTGCTATTTAAAGCCCTTGTCTGATGCAGACAGTTTATTTAATTTGTATTAATTTGTTTCCTCAGTTGTTTGTTTGTTCAGAATCTGGGCTTAACTATGACCACAGCCGTGATGCTAATCATGATAACACACACACACACACACACACACACACATATACACACATATATATAGCTTTATTTTAATTCTTGCATTAAGACAAACATAATGGTGATCACAAGATCTAATTTACGCTTTAAAATACAGGTGCAACTGAAGCTCCAACCTTACTGACCCATGGACGCCTGTCACTCCCCTTTTTTGTCCTTCAGCTGTCTGAGCTGCAGCGCTGTCTCTTTGGAGTTTCCATTTGTCCGAGTCCACATGTGTATGTTCTTACAGGTGTTTGTATCACGTGTATATGTATGTATATATGTGTATGTGTGTACGTGTGTGCGTTTCTGTGTATACGCTTGTACTCTATATGTGCGTCGTTCACTTGCAGTAGATGTCAGTGTGTGTTCCTGTATACATGTGTATGACTGTGAGCGTGGGTCAGTGTTTGTGGATCTACAGTGCGTGTGTTTCGTGCTCTGTAGTTAGCATGGCTGAATTCACAAGGACATAAAATCTGGTGTCTAAATGCTCACAAAAATTAGGAGATATTTCATTATTGGATATTCCGTTTTGAAGTATCCCCTAGTTTTTGTGAGCAGTGTATATTACTGTATTATTCATTCATAATACTGCATTTCCAGTCATTCCATTTTCCTTCAGACAGCTCTACTGCACAAAGTAATATTTAGATTTAGAGCTGATTGGGCATCTAGGAGACTGTGGTAACCTAGCAGTTAAAGTAATGGACTCCACTTAAAGACTGCACCAGAACGTCCAGGGTTCAAATCCCATCTGCCAAGCTGCCGTGGGGTCCTTAACCCACAATTGCTTGGAATTAACAGTAATGTAAGTGTGCTTGAAAAAGTAGACATGCTACTCGTACAGGTAAAGGAGGATATATTACCATTAGCTTGACATTTTTTCCATTTTCCATTGGACCGGATTTCAACTTTTCACTCCAGTTGTTGTTAAAATTAATTATAATTTCAATTAAAATTAATTCTAAGGTGAGGTGGTATATATATATTTATATATATATATATATATATATATATATATATACACCACCTCCTATATGTCATGCTTGAGGCTCTGAGGTTAAATTTCCTCGTTAAGAAAGTACATCTAGCTTCTCAGATTTCCGTATTAGGTATGTACCGTCTAATGTCCACTGTCCTGAGTGATGCCCCAGCAATGAATATTAAAAAATCTCAGAATGAATTAAGAGTTTATCTTACATGCCAGTGTACCTTAATGTCTGGAAAATGCAGTATCAATTTATTTACAAGTTTAGCGGAATGCCTTGTGATGCACCCTTCATCTTTTTCTCTTTTATTTGTGGCTGATTGTTCTGGTAAAGATGTAAAATTACTAGATCAGTAACTCCATTCAAGTTCATTTTGTACATCATCTGATCTAGTAAGATTTATATCTGTAAAATCCTTTGTTTGCTGTTTCCCTGTTGCATGCTCTCAAATGTAGTCTGCTGCACCGCATGCTAACATTAATTCATGTTCTGCAGATGGCGTTTGGCCAAATGTTCGAATCTCCGGTTAGTGTCCCATCACTTTTTCCATCTCCTCCATTTCATCTCCACACAGAGTGGCCATAAAGCTGAAAGTTAAGAAAACTAGAACACCTAAAAGTTTCCTATCACGCTAAGTGGAGCAAGCTCAAGTGTCCAATCACATGGTAGGATCAGAATAGAAGAACCAAACAGTCGCTGTACAGTCGTTATTAAGGTACTGTGGGACTGGGGTATGGGACTGGACTCTGGACCTGAATGTCATGCAGCAAGGTCCTTAACCCACAATTGCTAGGATGATAAGATTGGTTGTAAGAATAGTAAGTTGCTCTAAGTAAGAGGTTCTGTTAAATGTTGTAAATGTAAGGTCATATTTACACAAATATCCCAAACATGGTCGATTAGCCAAGATGAGTTTGGTGTCTTACTATTTTTTGAATAAGTATTCCACTGGAGACCTAACGAACGAGTAACAAGTAATCGGTAAATTCCACTGTTTTAATTAAGTACATTTTAATACAGATAATACTACCACATTTTGTAGATTCATACTGATAAACCATGGAGCTTTGTACCTGTAATTTGTGCGTAATAAAGACATAATAATGCGTTAGCTGGTTTTCATGTTTAAAGCGGTTTTAAGAATAAAATAACATTTTCAAAACTCTAGCACACAGAATGTTTGTATAAAGCTTGCGAGCATGTTGTCACACGCACAGACCGACCAATCTCTGACACTGACAAATCTCATACCATATGATAATGATGATTTTCCATTGGCTGAAGCAAACCTGTGTTTACAGACCAGCTTTTGAATGATGCGTTTCTATTATTTTTAGCTCAGCCAAAGCTTTGTAACATACTTTGAAAAGTAAAGCAGCAAACGTCTTGTGGCTGATCATCTATGTTTGTAGGGGTTTGTGTGTATCTATCTATCTATCAAATGAGTTCCTTAATATACGTTGACGCTCACTTTGGTCTTAGTGCAGCACTAAAACGATCTGATAGGACTTTAATCAGCTGATACTCATTTATATTTTCACAGTTTGTGATTTAAACATGAATCGTAATGTGTAGTGGCTGATTATTTTGGAACTGGCTGTTCTCCAGGTTGTGGACAGTAAAAGGGCACCGGACAGGATGGGGATTGTGTGTGTGTGTGTGTGTGTGTGTGTGCGTGTGTGTGAGAGACGTGTGATTGTGTCTGTCTATGTTCTGCCCTCTCTGTTCTCTCTAGTGAGTTTTTAGAGCTCAGATGAAAGATTGAATGTGATTTTGGGTAGATCAGGTGTGTAGAATGAAGCCAGGCTGCATGTCTCCGTTTGATCTTTTTCTCACTTTCAGTCTTACTCCCTCATTCGTTCTGCTCTGTCCTCATGCGCTGGGTGAGAACGCCCCTGAGACGCTCCTGTAATGCAGCATCTCGTCCAACGTGCATGAAGACGAACTCGACGTGCAGTTTTCTACTGCGTGAAACAGTGTGACTGTATCTACAGCAACGCACGCAAGTGTGTATGTGCACGAATGGGGGCATGTCCCCGGATCCTGTCTGCTGACTGAATGCGAAGTACATGCTCCTCTTAATGCACTGGCTAGGGTAGAAATCTAGAAGGCTTATTCTGCATCGGATGTTTTTGTGATTATGCATCATATGCTGATTACAGTGCAGTCTGTGTTCAGTAACCAGGATCAAATTCTCTTTAATTCTTTTAGAAAATCCAAACCTAAAACATGAGGGCAACAAAGTCAGCTAGATTCTGCAGCACAGCCTCTATTTGGCAGCAGTAGAACAGCTCGTGGTTATTAACTATTGATATCCCTACCGCACATTCTCTGTTTGTACATAAGACACCAATGCAGGTTTATCGAGGTGGGTCTCATCTGTCTGGAGCCTGTTCACTCATCTCTTACTAACATAAACTAGCTCTTGCTTTCTTTTTATACCTCATAGACTCCGTTTTGTGTGCGCGTGCGTGTGTGTTATGTATGTTTGTGTCACTTCAGACCGGATAGCAAACTTGTAAAATTGACACGTGACTGTAAGGTTCGTTGTTACAGCAGAAAGAGACAATGCGAGTGCTTCACAGTCCATTCTTGGCCTGTGACTCGCACTGAGCATGCTCAGAACATCATTTCAGCTCTATACAGCACAGAGTCGTTGTTGACTGTTGTGAACTACGACATTCGTACGACGGGAAGCGTCCTGTTATTTGTTGTCTGTTAGTGATGTTAAGCTGCTGCAAGCTATAAACTGATTCAGTGGTGTGTTAAAGCTTTGTGTGTGCGTGCATACGAGTCATTAATGGAGCTTTTTGATTTTAAGCCCGCGGAGGGGGAAGAGTTCTTGGTAAGATCCTTTGCTCCCTACTGGGCTTCGACTATCCTTCATATTCATTTATCAGGTTTCCGTTGAGATTTTGTTCTTGTAGAGGACTTTGGGCCATATTTACTAAGGGAAGCACTAATCAGCAGCTCACAACATGCATGCAAATAAACACGAATGCACATCGGCTAAGCCGCAAATGGCTGACGCAATACAAACCTATTTAAAGCATGAACTCGCCCAGAAATAAGTGCCAAAGATTTAGAAATGGCACAAAAGCTTACATTTTAAAGTATGCATGTGCATTCTCTTTGGCTGGACGTACAAGGCTGGAAAGGTCATATTTATTGTCACTGGGTGCATCCTGATTTTTTTGAGCTCTGTCTGTGCTTCTGAACTTACAACCTTGAACGTATGGAATAATAAAGGTTGCCAAAGAGCTTTTTTTGCTTTAGGACTCGCATTTTGCATTTCTTGCAGCGCTACAGTATCAGGAGTATGCCAATTTAAATGCCTAATAAAGGGTGCGCATAAAAAAAACTGATGTAACTTATAGTCAATTTTGGATTTTGACGTCTTGAATAGTGAGTACGTTATCACCAATTTCCTAAAGGTCTGCTGAGTTTATTGCTCTTAGGTTAATGGCATAACCGAATATGAAAGAGTATTCAGTAATAGTTAAATAACCATGTGTATCTTAGATACATAGAATGAAGGAAAAAAAAAATACTAATACCGAACTTATTCTGATTTCACAACATCAATATTTTAGCTGATAATAATCTATAGCTGTCTGAATATGAGATGCTTCTTTTTTATGCGATTTTCTTGTGGTTATTAAACTGATGTAAGGTGCACAGTGACTGGTAGCTATATGTCAGTTAGTTTATTTGATATAGTTTGCATTTACATATCCATGATGTTGAAAAAGCATGGCAGAGCTTATATAAAATACTCGGTCATTGCCATCATGTGCTGTATTAACGCTTTTATTTTATTTTTTATTCCTGGTCACAGCAGTAACCCTTGTTCTTATTTATATCAGTCTCTCAGAGGCCTGATGACTAAAGTGTAAAGGATTTTTGATGGTGCAGAATATTAGTAGATATGGCCTTTGTTTTGTAACCTCTCTCATTTCTCCTCTCCTCTGTAGACTTTGTAGACGGTCTTTATCAACTTCCCTTCTCATTACATTTCATATGTATGTGGTGAGTCAAAAGTCACAGGACAGACTTTTATTTCAGAAACAACGGGAAAAATTATATATCTGAATACCCCAGCAAGTAATAGGTAAGGGGGCATGTCTATTAGGTCCTACATGGCTGCCATATTTTATCATGGGCAAGTGTTTCTAAAGGGAACGTAGCATATAAAAGGCGACCAGAACTGAGATCTCAGAAATCTCAGATTCTGATTTCTCTTGTGGTTTAAAAGTTGTCAGCACAAAATTGAAAGCGTTTGTTGTTTGTCACAGGTGACTGCATTTAGAATTGATACCGATGATGTCCGGGAAACGTAGCTGCCATATCATAGCTACAGACTTCAACAACTTGACACCCAGGAACAAACAGCAATTTCACACAGCACTGTTCCATCCCTCATAGCCAAATTCGGAGAAACCGGGACTGTGGACAACAAGCCACGTAGTGATCATCCAAATACCTCTATTGGCAGCCTTTGCTAAAAGTCCATTACGCAGTACGCACCCATGTCCTGTCTTTTGACTCGCCCTGTACATATGAAAATAGACAAAATAGCAAGACACAAGTGATTAGAATCTTTCTGAACCTGTTTCTAATTAGTGTGTTTTGCTAACTTGATGTTAAAACTAAAAATCGATTGTTCTATATTGGACATTGCTAATTATGTCATGGATGATGTTGGGGTAAAACAGGCAGTTGTGTCGGCACCATTACCACATTCATATGATAAGGCTGTAATATCAAGTCAAAATTACACATTGGCATTAACTGATAGACCTTAGAAGGTGAACCGTGTGTAACATTGTTGACGTAGTATTTTAGTAGTTTATTTAATGCATATTTTTATGATGTAATAATGGGGTTAAAATACATTAGAAGCTACTGGGAGGATAATGTTTTATGCAGATCAGTTTTCTGGAAAATTGTGCCCATCAAAGTCGAGTCGTGCGATGATTTAAACGCACCAGTTTGTTTAAGCGTATATAATCAGGTTATTATAAGTGTAGCTATGGCTTTGCTCCCCTAAAAGCTGAACTGCTCAGATAACAATTTTACATGTCATTAATGTTGTACTAAGTGATTTTCAAGTGAGTTTCTGTGTGCTATCTTGTATCCCCCCCCCCTCCCCCAACTTTCTGTAATTTGCTTCTCATGCTGAACAGTTGAGACAAATCCAGCATCAATAGAAGTTAAATCTAGCCTGAGAAAAAAAAACCCATCAGGTTCTTTTAACCATAGCCATCCTTTTTTTATGCCACAAAAAGCTAAATTTTCCTTTCATCCGACCATAGAACATGGTTCTAGTGATAGTCCAAGCATTATTTACTGGGCTTACATTTCTGGTTAGATGATAGGAAATGCTTTCCTGGCATGGAGGTGGAATCTCATGGTAGTTTTGGAGATTTGGTGACCCCAACATGCAACTTCTGTAATTCTGCAACGGCAGCATTTAATTATGGCCCTAAATGTAGATATTGGCATTTTCAGGCAAGTATCAGTATTTTATAGCCATGACTTTGAGGTTGTGACACTGTATGTACATATTGGTTTTAAATTGCCTTCTCGTGTCTGTCTAACCAAGTGAAACATTAAGTCATGAATTACTGCTTGAAAGTCAATAAACACTCTAAACAACTTCAAAAAAGTACAATCTGAATGTAAAAATGTTACATTTTGTTTCTAAATATGAGGGGTGCCATGATTTACAATTACTAAATTTGTTAGTAAAAGGTGTAGCTATATATATAACTAATAAAACTAATAAAAAGTTTGGCGTTTTCATATTTTTCAGTTTAATATTAGGCTAATTCACCATAAGGTACATTTCTCATAACCGCCCCCATCTGTGCCGTGGGTGCCAGTAATTGTGGAAGGGGCAATATGTTCTATATGCTAAATGGCAGTCATTAATAGTAGTATGTAAGTAAATAACGTGACTAAATAAAACATGATTATTAGTTAAGTCGGATGTTACTCCACAGAATGAAAGTTGTAAAATAAAATTACAGAATATTAGGTGCAATACAAGTTATACGTGTATAAGGAAGTCTTGATCTGAACCTAAAAATCAAGATGTATATAAACACTGTAATTAGTTCTTGTCAGACAGACACCCAGTTCCCACTTTGAGGATAACTGAGGTTCATCAACTCTGGTGAGACATAAATTGAGGCAATTGGACAGAACCGGATCGAGACGCAGTGGCCAGGCTCCTTGCTAGGTCAGCACCCTAAAAGAATAAAACTGGGCAGAAATGAAGAGTCCTGTCCAACCCTGGAATGTAACTCAAATCTCAACTCGCCAGAGGCTGTACGTGAACCAGGGTGGTTCATAGCAGCTTTTATGATGTGAGGTTTTTCAGGGCTGTTGTTGTCTGGCCCTTAAGTTAAGGGTGATGTCAGGATAAGGAGGTGCTAGCAGGTCCTCTTCCAGGTCTATTTATGTTCTTCCTTATTAGAGGCTTTTGAGTCTCATGGGTCTTCAGGTTGGGGGCTGGATCTTTGGTGTACAAAAGACCAGGCGACACACACATTACAAACAGATAAATCTCAGTAACAATATGCAAAAGTTGAACAGACCTCAGGACACTTTGCCAGCTACTGTTTATTCAGAGACCTTTTTTACCTTCATAAAATGAAACAGTCCCTTATCCAATTAATTTTGAGTTGCTGCACCTCTTTATCACTATGTGAACTGGCACTTGTGTCCCATTGTGAGAAAGCATACTTAAATTGAGACTACTATATAAGAATTCAAGAGGCTTACTGCTGTTAGGGACTTTGGTGTGATGATCATCCAGCTCTTGACAAACTGTGGTTCCAGTCCATCAGGAATTTGATTTATACAAGATGTGCACTGCTTTGTCTCCATCATCATCTGATGTTTCAGTTAAACCCCTTTAATCATTTAACTAATGTTCTTTAGCAGAATTCCCCAGTTGGCTGTAAACTGAAGGTGTGGTTTTTGGCTGTTTGGTAGTACCTTTGTTAGTTAGATTGTGAATAAGCTTTCTGCTTGTGTAACAGTACAGTTAAACATTGTGTGTGTGTGGTCAAGTTGTGTGTATGTATGTGTGTGAGTGATTAATGCAGCTCTTTAATTTTAAAGCCCACAGAGGCTCCACAGGTGGATGAGTTGGGGGTAAGAAACTCTGCCCCCACGGGCCCTTAACTATTATTCTAACTAACGATTTGTAGGTTTTTTTAAGCTTCTGTTGTAATATCTTTTTCTGTTACTGTAAAATCCCTGATAACTCTGCCCTTACATACCAAAATATTTGTTTTGTTTAAGTTTACTTTCCTTTAGTTTCTATATTTTCTCCATTTCTTTTGCTGTTTCCTTCTAAATTGAGAGCAAGTGCAACCCAAAGGTGTCAGCGGCTCTTAAGATTAGCAGATATGTTTAAAAGTGTGTGTGGGAACCCTACCCCTTAAGACTGTAAAGCTGACACTACTGCATGACTGGGGCCCCGTGGGGTCGGGTCAGGTAAGATTGAGCCCTGGGTATTGGGGCCCCATTAGTTCGCATGCACTGACTCAGGTGGGCAGAGCCATGCTCGTGCTCATGTTTGCAGTTAAGTATCCAGCATGCTCCTTCTTCCTACTTCCTCTTCCTGTTTAGGGACTAACTCGTGCTGCAGATGCTTGGCAGAGCCACAGGTCTGAACAGACACTCTATAACCACAATGTAGTAGTTTAACATCTAACCTTTAAAAGAAGAAAGCTCTCTATAAGTAATAAAACATAATAATTTAGTTAATTTGTGCTGCCCTTTGCTGGCCAGGTAACTGCAGCACCATTGGGTGTGTTTTATTTTTTCCTCCCTAATCCTGACTGGTGCACTGAGTCTGGCTTCTTCTTCTACAGAATACAGAAGAAAGCTCTCGTATCTCCATTACGTTTTTTCGCCTGTTCAGAGTGATGAGATTGGTGAAGCTGCTCAACAGGGGTGAGGGCATTCGTACCCTCCTCTGGACCTTCATCAAGTCCTTTCAGGTGAACACCCAACACCGCTTACACCAAATACTCAAGCTTAGAGACATTGATTACTGACTCATTTCTGATTATGTCATGTCCATGGAAAATCTCAATCACTCCTTTTATCCGAAGCTCATACCATATATGCCTGGTAAATTACAATTTAGCTATGACAGTCATCTGCAGTTTATAGCAATTGCAGGTTATAGCAATATTTTATATATGTGCTTGCTGGCTGGGTTGTGGCCCAGCCAGTGCCCACCTGGCAACTCTGGGCGCAAGGGCAAGAACAACCCTAGACGGGTGGCCAATCCATCATAGGGCACACGCAAGCAGTCACGCACACAGCCACACACTAAGGACCACTTTAGAGACACCAATTAACCTAAAATGCATGTCTTTGGACTGTGGGAGGAAAACGGAGTACCCAGAGTGAACTCATGCAGACACGGGGAGGACATGCAGACTCCACACTCCCCCAGGTCGCTCCACCCTGGGATTGAACCCAGGACCTTCTGGCTGTGAGGCAGCGGTGCTACCCAGCAAGCTACCATGCTGCCCATATATGTTTAGTTCCACTTAATCTAAGCCTTTCGAATAATTGTCTTTAGTGTGTAAAAGCAGTGTAGGTTTTTAAAATAAATGTACTGTCACTTGTTTACACTCAGGCTTTGCCATGGGTTGCTTTGCTGATCGCCATGCTGTTTTTCATCTACGCGGTCATCGGCATGCAGGTAAGCTTCCGTTCACCGATTACTTCCCAATTAAAGATGCACAAGGGAGTGAAAGTGAGGCTTTCAGGACCGGCAGAAAAAGGAGATGAACACAGCGACGGGGCAGAAGTGAGAAAGATAGAGCAAAAACCGTGTCAAAGTAATAAATCATAGTAAACGATCATACCAGGCAGAGAATCAGATATGCGAGGCAGTCAGAGGTGCGAGTCGGTAAACAGAGCAGTGTTTGATCACAGGATCAGAAGTCGGGAGAAAATACAGGAGTGCCCAGTAATGCAATGGAAAATGACAATGAAACTTCCTTGAATGTAATCAGCCTGGTGGATCCCGCTGTGCTTGATCACAAATTGGGACGCTGCAGAGGATGTGATATAAAATGTGGGGCAAGTGAGAGGACTGAATATGTCTGAGGCAGTAGGGGCTGGGTACGAGGGTCTTAGTGTGAGAAAAGCTTTATTGCTGGACACAGAGATGTCAGGCATGTTAATTAAACCCAAAATAAAGTGTTGCTTTGTAATATAACGGAAGCCGAACTGTTCCTTCCCTCTCTTGTGTCGGTGAATGTAGACGTGCTCAGTTTGAACTGGCAAAATAAGATGGAGATCATCTATATAGTATAAAAATAAACAAACAAACCTCATTTTGGCCTATTATTAAAAAATGTCAGTTTCTGTTCGGCCACAAATCTTACAGTGCAGTAATATTTGTAATTATATATGGGGTGGCGACTGGTTTAAATGAAACACTAAGTCCAAGCTGATTATACAAATACTCAAAGAATACATTATCATATCATTTCAGATATTCGGGAAGATTGCCATGGTGGATGGCACACAAATCAACAGGAACAACAACTTCCAGACTTTTCCACAAGCAGTGTTGCTTCTGTTTAGGTAAGTGTGTAGTCAGGATTAGTTCCCATTCAACACAGCAAGCCAGTCAAAACAGAATTTTTCAGGAATACAGGGGTTAACCTGTGTATGTGTGTGTGTGTGTTTTTGTATATGTGTGTGTTTTTGTATATGTGTGTGTATGTGTGTGTGTCTCTTTGTGTTTGTTTGTGTGTGTGTTTGTGTTTGCATGTTTGTGCGTGTGTGCATGTGTGTGTTCTGTGTGTGTGTGCTTGTTCGTGTGTTTGTGTGTGTGTTCTGCGTGTGTTCATGTGTTTTTTTTTGTGTGTGCGTGCGTGTTTTGTGTGTGTTTGTGTGTGTGTTTTTGTATATGTGTGTGTATTTGTGTGTGTGTGTGTGTGTGTGTGTGTGTGTGTGTGTGTGTGTGTGTGTGTGTGTGTGTG
>JAYJMA010017168.1:0-12339 GCA_036873895.1 Parotocinclus cabessadecuia
TTTATACATATCTTGGTGTTTTACTAGTTACTGATGTGAATTTTGCTGTGTTTATCTCCAATAAACTTGTACCTTTGAACCAACATTGGTGCTAGACGTGACGTAATTCTTCAGAAAGAGATACTGAAATTACTGTGAACTGACAATCTTAAATTGTGATATCTTAAACTGGAATCCCTGATTCGCCAGTTACCAAAAATAAAGGGATCAGGTGGTGCCCTGTTTCTTTAATAATTAGCTGAAGCATAAGACTTATGTGTGGACATTCCGCTACAGTCCATTGTCAAAGCTGTCATCAAGGTAGTGTCAGAGTGGCCCACTTTCTCATGCCTGGGTTACTAAAACTTCTACAGGAAGTTCATCTGGGATTATAGCAAGGGTTGTGGTAACCCTGACCCAACTTATTTTGAAAGAGACTCAGTTTGTGCCTCTAGAACTTGTTCTAGCCAATGTGACCCCAAAAATAATTCACACGCATTAGACTCTGGTGCAGGGGCCATGTTCCCCCTGGACCTGAGAAAATGTTCCTTCTCTGCTCCTTCTTATCCCAACACATCCCCCCCCACTGTGGCCAACTATGATGGCTGTAAAGCTCACTTTGGAAGAGTGGAGCCACTGGCTCAAGGGTTCAAAGCAGCCCTTCATTGTTTACACGATCATAAGAATCTGTTCTATATTCAGAAGGCAAATCAGCTGAACTCATGCTAGGCAAGGTACTGTTATTTTCCAGGTTCAGCTTCATGCTCACCTATCTCCTGTGCTCCCATAACTTCAAACCCAATTCTCCTCCAAAGGGCGATCCATCCCCACAGACATCATTTGGTGGAACACAGCCTAGGAAAACTAGCTCACGATCCAAGAAACCCAGGCCCAAGAAATAGGCCCAGGAAACGTAACCTCCTGGGGTGTACTTTTAGGCTTCCTCTATGATCACCTTAGTTTCGTATCACCTTGACTTTTTCCTCCCATCTCTTACTTTCACATTTCGCCTACACTACCTTTTTCTCTTTTCCTTCTTGCTATTGTTTGTTTGTTTGTTTGGGTGTGCTGTGTGTGTGTTTGTGTATGCTTACTTGGAGATCGATTGGTCGAGTGAGTCTGCCATGTCATTCACGATTCAACCAACCACTACTCAACCAATCAACCAACAACCAACTACCTCCTAAACATCAATGGACCCAATCATGATTCATCACAAATGAAGCATTGTACATTATTATCCCAAACATCATCAGATCATCAGTTTAAATTTCTGGTACTGCTAGCAATATTTAAAATCTTCTATGTCTAACGTTAAGGATTTTGATAGACGTTGATGGGTACGTCAGAACACATATTAAAAACAGTAGGAACAGTAAGCGATAGGTAAGGAACTTTTTGTTGGCTGAACCTTGGCAAACTCTCTTTGAAACCTTGAAAACACTCTTTCTCCTAGGTGCTTCAAAAACTTTGTCGTTAAAAAATTTATATTATTCCATCCTAAGGGATCCCATGTTTCAAGGGCCGGAACCCAAAATGCAAAAAATCCACAGAAAGGCAACCAACTAAAATAATGGTAAGATTTATTAAGAATAAACACAGGAGTAATAAGCAACATAAACGAGAAACCATGGTGTAGAGATATGACTAGAGGCTTGAGGTGGTCAATGCTAAGCTAAAGCTATGTAGCGAGGTACCGGGTAAAAAAGTGGGACAATCTGACAATTTTGGAGATCTGCACTACCATTTTATTAAAAAAACCTAAGTATGTAAACAACCTAAGCACGTAAACAAACTAAGTAAGAGGTCGAGAAAGAGAGATGACGCATAAAGAGGAGCAGACCGGGAGCAGACCCTAACAGCTAAAACAGAGTTTTTTCATTTTCATTTATTCTTTGTCTGCATACTCTTATCTTTTTTTATTCATCTATCTTTGTAATCAGTCTTTTCCTCTTAAAAGAATCTTCCTTTTGCTTGTAGTCTGACTTGACTTCCTATGTACTCTTCTTAATGCCTTCATTTTTCTTTTTATATTTTGAGCTTTCCCATAGTTTACTTTGCTCTACTTTGTTTTATTTCGTGTTTACTCTTTTCCACTTGAGAAGTGACTACCAACATTAGTTATCACTCTTGTACCTACTTATCCTGTAATTACACTGTAAGTACTAACCTGTCACCACAGTTATGGGATAGTTAGAAATTCCTCCACTTGTGGCCAATGGTTGAAGGTGAATTTAACCATATGTAAAGGTTTTGATACCTTGAGACAGGCTGAGAAGATATACAGTCCAGTGATGCTTTTTACTAGCTTAACACATGTGCTGTCTTTATTCTTTATCTCAGGCGACAATTTATTGTGACTTTCTACTGTCTTTCCATTGACAATGCCTATTAACACCGGCTGTGGCATACAAGAGCCTACAGCAAGAAGCAACCCACAACCACACCAGACGCTAAGTACATTTCACTGATTAATTATACTAGCAGTAACATGGCTGCGCTGCGCTTTGACCCTTTGCCGAGTGTGGTATGTCTATCTATTCTTGTTCCATCATTAGTAAACATTTTATTTGTGATAGGTGTACGCTTGTGGCTAGTCTGACAGAGAAGGTTGTAGTAATAGAGGCACACATCCACACTAGTTCAGATTCTAGCTTAGCAAGGCTAAGCAAGCAGCACAAAGCAAGTGGGTGATGGTTCAGTGACATAGTCGTAAGGTTTACCAACCCACTGAGCAGCCTGCTAAAAGAGCTCTGGTAACTCTATTTTGCAACATGTGAAATTAGCAGCTAGCGATACATGTAACCAGAGTGCCAGACATAATAGGGAGCCTTAGTGAGCTTCATGGCCATATATTCTCTAGGATTGTAGGTCATGTAGGGGCTCACAATATAGGCCTTCACTAGTCAGAAATTACTAAGGATAATTCTGTAGAGGAGGTTGTGAAGGCAATGTCTGATGCAATAGTGCGCACGGCCCCATTAAGTCCATTTTAGAATCCATGGGCATCACTCAATGTGATGTAACTGACTTACCTTAAATCTAATATTATCATTTGGTGTTGTAAAGCTGCTTTGCGACAATGCTTCATTGTAACAAGCTCTATATAAACACATATTACTTGACGTGACTGCCATCTGAGAACCGGGAAGAACACAAGTTTATCAATCACACTGGTGCGAGACCATCGTGCAAAAACATGACGAAGGGATCTTGTGGCAACATCTCTGCAAGATCACCCCAAGCACAAGGCCCAAGTCCATTCCCACAACTTGCTGACTGGGAGTTCAGCATCTTTTCTGAAATCAGGTACAACTTTTTTGCTCAGTAGGGCATGTTTCAAAGCTTTTAAGAACCTTCACTATGATGTTTAGACCACACTCCAGTTTAAGTTGAATTAAACTATCCTTATCGACATTCTAAAGTTTCTCTGTCATATCATCATAAACCCAGGTATGACCTAATACATAGGTCACAACTTTAGACAAGGCAGCAAAATAACCTCAAGTGAATCTGTATCACAGTTTGGGCTAAAATATTATGAATACCAGCACATTCTCATGGAAGGACATCTGTCTGTGAATCGAATCTCAAGCCAATGTTAAGTCGTGCAGCAAGACAACAAGTTGTCTACCAAAGAGTGGCTGAAAAATAAAACGTTAAATGTTTTGGAATGGCTACTACATTCCTGACCTTAATCCAAAAGCATTTAATGTGAGTTGAAGGTGAAGGTTGAAGGTGTTTTGTTGGGAGGAATATGCAGTCTTCTCGAAAGTCAGAATATTTTTATTTACTGGTTGTTAAACGCTTTTGTAGCCTATAAAGCTGTGTCATTTGCTTAATATATTTCAAGATGTTAAAAAAAACGTGTGTTAAAGGACTGCAGACATTTCACAATTAATGTGATTAATATATCCAAACACTGTGAAATGGTTTCTTGGCAATGGTTATTGTAGCTTCTAAACAATTGTGGGTTCTTGAAAAAAGTATAATACATAGGTAGTCTAAATGGTTTGTGTCACAAGTGTCTGCCCTGTAATGTTGCAATTGCTATTAGAGCCAGGAAGCTCCAATTGGAGTAAAGTGCTCAAGTTGGAATTCAATACAGTAGTGTTGCTGTTCATTTTGTTATGGCTTTGAAGCTTTTCCCAGAGCCTTCAGACAACTGAATTGTTTTTGGACTTTAAATAAGGGTATACTCTATTAGTTAGTGTTTTATGATAGTATATGTACCTATATCAGTAAGGTAAAGCCACTGATGCTGAAAAAAGCTTAGGCACTCCACCTCCATTCTATTGAAAATGTGTTTATTTGAAAGGGGGAAGGTTGTCTATTAATGGGTATCTGTAAGTAGACTAATGAGGCCACGTAGGGGAAGTGACAGAGGCTCATGACAATGGAACAATGGGGTGCAGCTAACACTCCTCCATTTACAGTTATTAAATGTGAACTACTGTCATCATGATATAAGCATCCCCAGGATATAGACTTAAATGCCACTTTTCATGCTTCATAATTTTATGACCTTCCAGTTTTCACAATCTTAGCATTTTCTTCTGTCAAATTTTCCACTTTTCCCACTCTCTATCCAGATTCATTGGATTGTGTAAATATATTACACACTGGATAGAATTGGGGAAAAATATGAAATCACTTCCATACTTTATTTGAGGAACATTTTAATAGCTTTCTTGTGCTTTTATTGACAAACTGGACATCCATTGCCAATCTTTGCTCCTCAAAGACTTTGCATGTTGTGGATACTGATTTTTACTAAATCAGCAATATCCCCTATTAACATCACCTGTTTCACATGTGTCTTTACTTTTTCTCTTCATTAATCCAAAATTGCCCACCCCAACATTTTTTGGAATGTACAAAAGGCCTGAAATGCAGGAATTGATGTATTTATTAACATTTCTATTTATGTATTTATCAGTATCATCATTTATTTAACAAATAAAATTTAATTGACCAGAAGAAAACTTCCCAGTTTTTTTAGGATTTTGAGCAATGTATATATAACCTGCATATATAAAATGTCACACACAATACAACATACTTTAAACATAATAAAATCTTATTTAATTTAATTGGGTTTTTGTTGCTCTGATATTGGTGCTTGTGATGTTAACCTACTTATAAAAGGTAATATACATCATTATTATAATATATCAATGTATACTACAAGTACATCATATATCAAAATTTAGAAAGGGGAATGACACTCACAAAGGCAATTACTGTCTGTGCTGTTATGTTTATAGGAGGAATGGGTCTGGTAGAAAAGAAGTTGGATGGAAAGGACTTTATTGGCCTTCTGATACTCTGGCCACAATCCATTAACTCAAAGAGGCAGAGCAATGAGACCATTAGGGCCATGACCTGCACCAAACTATCTTGTTACTTTAACACATTATGTCTCTTTTTGAGGTCTTTGTGTTTAAGTTACTTCAGAAAAAAAAAAAAAACTTCAGAGCAAGACAAGGAGGACAGAGACACTGTATGGAGAGAAAGAAATTGCTTGTATAGTGACTTACTGGATGTTCAGTTTTGTGACGCACTAAGAGAAAACATGGACAGGCTAATTCATGATGCACTCTTCTATTTAAACTTCTGAATCTTCCAATTTCCAATTGCTGGCTGCTTAGCAAGCATAAGCAACAATTATCTATGTTCATCCAGAATATAGAGAAGCTAGTTTCTTAGGAGCAGCTGCTCACCAACCTCAGCCCACTTTTGCCACAACCCCACCCATGATCAGATCCATCTTTCAAAGGATGTGCAGAGTGCCCACTACCCCCAAATAAGCATTTGTTTAAAAACTACCAAGAATGTTTCTTTTGCAGTATTCCCTATGTTATGTGCGCCAGCCAGCCTCCTCTGCCAAGTCATGTATTGCACTAGTTGTTATTTTGCTATTTGGACCAGGAACATGTAGGATATGTATGTTAGGATATGTGTGTTCATATCAGCTTGTTCAGCACCCCCATAGTTAATTATTCAGCAGAGATCTTCAAATCTTAATTTGACTAGACAAAACATGAAATATCTCAAGTTTATACTGTTGTCCAGGGAGGCCAAGAGAAATCCCAAAATCGGTATTTACTGTATTCTTGGTTTCACTCTTGGGCTGAGTTCTAGTTGGGAATACCTCAGTATGTTGACTGGTATTAGAAGTTGTAGGTCAGTGTGTTGCCCTGAAGGTATAGATGATGGAGGACACAGTGATCCTGAGGAACTTCCTTCAGAGCCCAGACCATTCAATTTAAATTGATTTATATAGCGCTTTTTATAATGGTGCATTGTCTCAAAGCAGCTTTACAATATTATATTATCTTAAAAGGCCAATCCCATTGTAAATTTGCAGACACAGGTGGCTAACCCAATGCGTAGATGTTGTAGCCAGTCAATAATCCCTCGTCCAGTAGAATGGGATCGAAGGGGAATATTGTCAAATAAAGCAATTCTTTAGAGATGATCTTAAGTGATGATTCCAATAAGAAAGATTATTACCAAATGGAATAGCACTCCCTGAAACAAGTTCAAGTTCTGTAATCCATGTATGTCAATTTGAATCCTTTTTTCAGCTGTAGTTGTAGAAGCAGCTTTTTTTAAATTTCCTTTTTATACATTTTCTTTGTCATAAAAGTAAGGCCTAATGTGTGTGATAAGACCAAAACTGATGTGTGTCTATAATTGACAAGATAATAAGAACTGTTTTTCTGCAAGGCCTCCACCCTTTTGGTGCACAATATTCCCGTAGAAGGATAAACCAGCTGCAGCCAAATAAACACTTAATAAACTAAAAACATCAAAAACATGATACGAGGAAGAAAACAATTCTTAGATACCAAAGTATAAATATATAAGAAACAAATGAGCCAGTATGTTTGGGGCAGTGGAATTTAGGCCTTCCGGTGCAGTCCAATTCAAGAAGAAAAATAAGTGTGGGGTAAGGTAGAGAAAGGCCAAATGAACATATTGGTAGAGTGCTAACTCAACAGAATCAGAAATATATAAAAAGGAGACAAACAAAGGAGCTGGGGGCATCTTGCACTTGGCTTTGATCATGTGTACATGCTCACTGAATGGCATTATTTCCAAAATATTGTAATAAAATCTGCTTTCTGCTTCAACCAAACAATTTGAATTCCCCTTTGGGAAAAAACAGTTCATCTGTTGTGCTCCTGGAAGACACCAAAACATACCGTCCACAATGTAATAGCAAAATCAAAACAAATGTAAATAACACTGCATTTTCTATTATCTATTTGCATTTTCCATGCCATCCCAACTTTATCTGATTTGGGGTTGCAGTAAATACTAAAGTCTTATCAGAGACTTTCAACTGTACTATAAAAGGAGGTAGCATGTATGCTAATTATAAGTTTATGACTAAACCCAATATCTAGTGATTTGTTTTGATGTCTACAGACTTGATGCCATACAGAATATTGTTTATATTGTGCACACTGTGCACAACAATACAAGCTATATTTGAGATTGGAGAAAACAAACAAATCATAATATAATTGAAGTTTAGTTAATTGAAAATGTGTCTTTCTATAAAATATGCTTGTCTGTTTGAGGAGTCAGTTAATTATACAGAAATATAACATAGCAATAATTAATAGTGCAATACTAGTGAGTTCTAGTACTTTTATTAATGTTTATTCTATGTGTAAGATCAGAATTAATCAAGAATAAGTGATAGATCAGTATTCGGAATATATACTTGGTAAAATTAATTGCTAATAAATTCTAACAAAAATGATCTCCCAGTGATTTACTTCTAACTTTCCCCCTCTACCTTATTAAATTGCAACATCGAAACAATCAAGTAGATGAAATTTTATTTGACTGTTATTTTATTTACCCAGTTTCTTCCGGTTTCCTCTTACAACCCAAAGATATGCGTGTTAATTACTGTCTCTAGAGTGGCCCTTAGTGTGTGACTTTGTGTGTGTGCCCTACGATGGATTGGCGTCCGCAATCCTGCCCTTGTGCCCAGAGTTGCCACGTGGGTGGTGGCTGGCCTGTTGTCCCATGTGGATTAAGAAAAAACAGAAAACTAATGCCCTGCCTCACCTGTACTCCTCTGTGCCCAATTCTTTTCCTGATCTTGAACTCATCGTTTCTGTATCCTGTTCTGTAAGCCTCACTTTCTTGGAGTTCAAGGAGGAGCTGGACCATGCCTTAAGCCAGACACATTTCTTGCCCTCACTTTAACCTGATGTCATGAGCACACACCATCTTTAACAGTGCAAGCATGCCAGTTAGGAGTTCAGTCCCTTCACATGGCCAGTGGCATTATAGAAAAACCAGCATGCACTGGAATTCAAGCCTTCCTTGGGATCACATTGCTAGATGCTTACAGTGGATGATTTGAGAGGTAGGAGTAAATTTGTCTGAGTGCAATAAAACATCAGTGATGTGATCCACCAAAATAATGAACCACATTTCATGTATCTCTACTACAACTAAAAAGGCATTGATGCCACTGATGAATCATATGTGGAGGTTTAGGAGCCGCCCATTTATCTATACTGGTACAACCACAATTCCAATTAAGTTGGGACATTGTGTAAAACATAAAAAAACAGAATATGAAGATTTGATTGAATACACTACAAATACAAGATATTTAATGTATTAATTTTGAATTTTACACATTTCCTTTTAACAACACTCAGTAAGCATGTGAGAACAGAGGATAGTAATTCTTGCTTGATGTACAATTTCAGTTGCTCAGCAGTCAGAGTCTCCGCTGTTGTATTATGCCCTGCATAATGTGCCACACATTTTCAATGTGAGACAAGTCTGGACTGCAGGCAGGCCAGTCTAGTACCCACACTCTTTTACTTGACATTGTCTTGCTGAAATAAGCAGGGATGGGCCCTGAAAAATATTGCTTGGATGACAGCATCTGTTTCTAAAAACGTGTGTACCTTTCAGCATTGATGGTGTCATTCCTTAGGTGCTGCAGGCATCAAATTCAAAATGAGTTAATATTAACAGTAAAACAGAAAGAGAGAGATAAAGAGAGAAAGCTTTTAAGTGGTACCTCTTACAAGAAAGTGCAAAACAACATAAGTACATAAACATTCAAGTTTAAGTGCACATAAAGGTAATGTAATATAGCATGTAATATAAAAACAGTACAAGTGTATTGTACAACAGTACAGTACTCTGTAAAAAATCTAACTTAAGAATTAGTTGTTTACACTTTAAATAGTAAGTTGGCGACTAAACTCAATGCGACGAAAGTTTACCTAACTTAAAATGCACTGTTTAGTTCAAACAATATGCAAAACTTGAAAAGCCATGTTTGGAAAAATCAAGTAATTAAGTTGGTGACGAAGACCAAGCTGTGCGCCTGCTCTGTGAGAGATTCTCTGAGCGGTTCGGCCAAGAAGACAAACGGAGGTGTGTTGTATGTCCTGACTCGACATTTGGACATGGTGCACGACTATAGTGAGTAACTAACTTTGTTCATTAAATGTCTGAAAGTTGCAAACAACCAATGAACGAGTAAGAGTAATGTCATTTAGCTGTTTAGTTATGCTATGGCGTTAGTTCACAGACTGTGCTAAGCGGCATTTGATACATTATTACGACACCTACAATGTTTGGACAGTGCTTGTTATGTGGTTTAAGGAGTTGATTCTTTCACTTTCACACATGTGGGGAGCTGAGATAGATGCTTGGCCATTGACTCAAAGAGTCTAAATGCTTTAAGTTGACTCTTCGATTCCCACGGCTCCGTTTTTCTCATCGCATGTGTGTTTTATGACTACAGTAATTATATGCCACCTTCACCCCTCTTAATGTGCAGTAAGCTAAATTTCAAAAGCTGAATTGGAGATTCTGAGCAGAGACTTTGTAGTGAAGAGGATTTGTAGGATGAAATATAATTTAAATAAATGTACATATTCTAAAACTGGTAAAATTCTTAAAATGTAATCTAAATTTCCAATTCATATTTGGACAAGATATTACTTTTACATGTGGTTGTTGCTTTGTATTTACAAACTTGACCAATCATTGTCAGCAATGGCTACGCTATTTAATACAATGGTTATTTTTTCAGAATAGAGAATGCAGTAGATGCAAAATCTGCTCATTTGTTTTTTAAAAGATAAATGACAATTCTACTACGTGTTTTAATATCCACATCAAACATTAGGAAAATCAGCACATCTGAGCCAGTTGCATCTTTGGACTGCCTTTAAGAAATTTATGCCTCAGCGTCATCTCTTGACACTGCCTCCTTGTCCAGTTCATCTGATTCACCAAGCACTTCCACAGACCCACCAAATATTTGCCGAAGTTGTCAGTGGCCAGCCCCTTTCCATAGCCCTACATTCTCAAACAATGTGGAACTTCGTCTAAAAAGGGGTAATGAAGAGTACAACACAAAAAAGATGCCTATGGATGTTACAAGGGACATGAAAAATGATATCCTGTACAAAATTTCACAGGCTGTGTTCAGTATAACAGCTTATCCAGCAAAACACAAGATAGATTCTCTTGCAATGGCGCTGATCCGCAAACATCCCTGCCTTTGTGAGTCAGGTGAAGGAGAGGGGTGGCATGGATGGAGATAGAGTATTGCTTCCAAAATAAGAAATTACAGAACTAAACTTTGCAATGCAGGCTGCAAAGAAGTTACTGTAAATACAAGAAAGGAACGTGCTGAGGATGGACTACGTTCTTTTAAAAAACGAAGATGAGTTGAGGTGAATTTCTTGCCTAACTACCCAACTGGGTTGAATGACAATTCCCTGGATCAAGAGAGGGAGGCCATGAAGGCAGAGATGGAGAAAAAGAGCCCAAACATAAACTTTGTGAATTTAAGTATGGAGCGCACATTCTCCTTGCGGTGAAAAGAGATAGTTGAGCAGGAACCCCCGATTGGTCTTCTCCAAGGACGATGGCCAGCACTATTCTTGGAGTACCAGGTTAGTTGTGATGTCCCCTTTCCCCCCCAACGTACATGATTTTATTTATTTATTTATTGACACCCCCCCCCACTTTCTTTCAGCCTAACGGTGAATTATTACACTTCTAGATCTCTCTCTCTCTCTCTCTCTCTCTCTCTCACACACACACTATCTCTCTCTCTCTCTCTAGATATGCAGCGAGTTTGAAAGAATAACCACAGTCAATCTAAAGAGACAGTTTCTTGGTTCACTAGACATGTATGTACTAAAGCTCCTTAAACTGTGCAGGGGCAGAAGGATAGCCTATGGAGAAAATATGCAGGCTCTTCTTGATGGGCTTGATGAACAGTTGTGTGGCTTTTCTGCTGTCCCTCAGTTGTTCATTGAGCTATGATGTATTAACTGCACTGCTTTATGCATTTTAGGAAAATAGTATTATTAAGGTACTGTAAAATGTGGATTTTACTTCTCAGACGTTTTCATTTTTGACATCAGACATTATGATGCACCGAAAGACTGTGGCTCTTAAAGGTCTTCCCCTTTTTTAAGGGAGGTTCATGCAAATGCTGTCCTAAATATTTTTCAAAAATATTACTTTTTAAATTATTTTTCAATTGTAGTGTCTGTTTTCTGTATCGCTTCAATCACACCTATAAATGAAGGCAGACCATTTGACCCTCATCTCTTCCACCCCCAGCAAATTGTTTCCAACAGACTACTGATCCTGAGGAAAAGTACACCAAAGATGTGAAAGTGGCAAAATGTCCTTGATGATGATGGTGCTGCTTGTTCTTCTTCGCCAGATGTGACTAACTTTGCTATCGTGCTTGAGGAACATATCATTGTGGAAGTCATCCGTGATCTGCCAAGTGCATTTCTTCTCCTATTTTTTATGCCCTAAACATTGAGTACCCCAAATAGATGAAGTACACATTTGAGGTAATTTAGAAAGTCTTTTTGGGGCTTGGGACTAACTGTTCAGCAAGAGTGCAGTCTTTTAAGAACAAACTTCTAAGCTCCTGATATTGTTCAGCTAACACTGGAGTGTGGGCTACTTCCACTTAATCTTACCCTACACCATCCAACAGAGGTACTGCTACAATTTTAGACAACCCCCTACCTGCTATTAGGCAATTTTTTTCTGTTGTAATATTAGGTTTTTTTATTGTCATCTCTCAAAACTGCATGTATGTCTAGTTGACGTGAATCTTAAAGCAATCCTCCATAATTACTGACTATGGGGTGTCAATGGCATTGATTGTAGGCAACAAACATTGTAGCTAATAGGACAGTTGGCCGTATTTCCTAAATTCCATATTGATTAGTGCTGCCAGTACTAATGTGCACAAATGTGTTGATGCAGAATTACATTTATTGCTCTGCTTGTTTCTATGCAGTGTTAGATTAGTTGCAC
>JAYJMA010017179.1:0-12339 GCA_036873895.1 Parotocinclus cabessadecuia
CATTGCAGCCTAACTCTCAGAGTCATGGACTGCAGAACAGATCTGCCATAATCCTGTGGGTTCATTGTGTAACAGTCTATCACCTGTCATTGCACCAGAGAATGGAGGCGATATTGTTGAATAGAGATTATGATGAGGCTAAGGCTGGGACTGAAGATACAAGATGAGCCCCTCAATGGCTTAATCCTCTGCCCCAACGTGTTTGAATATGTTCAAGCGAACACGACTGTTCTTATGCCTACCATCTGTCAGTCCTTAGTCAGCTAACCTCTTTGTCTTCGCACTCTCAGTCGCCATTTCTCATTTCACCTGCCTCTCACATTTTCAATCACCTCTCCGCTCTCTTCCTGCCCATGTAATTTTAATGCCAGGATAGAGTGGTTCACTCTCAGGCTTGTGAAGCTTGTATGCAAAGAATGTAATTGTTTCTATCTGTACTAAATGTCTGCCACATGTATGTGTACTCCGTAAAGATCATTTGAGTATGTTTCAAGTTTATACACTCACCAGCCACTTTATTATGTACACCTACTAGTTCCTACCCTGGTTGACCTTTTTTTCAGTTCAATTTTTTTTTTGCAATTTCACAGATATAGACTGTAATTGTTTCTCTACATGCATACACTGTTTGTTTCCTTTTACTCTGTTCTCTAATGTTCAGGACCCCCACAGGATTGGTGGTGGTGGTGTGTTGGTTTTTGTTGTTTTAGTATTCCTGGATCAGGTATAGCAGTGTTACTGGAGTTTTTAAACACTGGAATTGCTTCCTGTGCTCTCTAATAGACACCTCTACCATACTGGTTCACCATATAGATGTGCACCCAGTGATAACCGAGTAAGGTTAGGGTTAAGAACAGGGCTATTGCAGTTGTAGATTTAAAAAAGCTACTGTAATATTACATTAATGGAAAGACCTTACAATGATAGAAAGATAAGTGTGTTTGTGTGTGTGTGTGTGTGTATTGCATGTATGAATATCCATTATCTTCCTATGTAAAAGATGCCAAGCGATGGCAGAACCGGATATGGAGGGTATCAGCACCCACTGCCACATCAGTGCCATTCAAGGGCCTAGGCGATCAATACTTCAGATTATTTGGAGCACTGCAACTCTATTCACCTTGGGCTATTTAGAGTTGAAAGTACTGCATAAGAAGAGCCCTCTCCAAGTGTTAATCCCTAGATGCATGTAGCAGTGGGTCAATAACAAACAGGATTTTAACACAGTAAATAACCATTTTATCAGTTCACAGGAACATCCATTTTGACACATGTTCTCTACCTAAAAATCATATATTAGTTTGTTTTATTATATACTTAAAATATATTTCATGCTCAGGGTCATAGGAAGACCAGTGCCCTGCCAGTGGCACAGAGTAAGAGTCAGAAATGACCCTAGACAAGGCTCTAATCCATTATAGGGCGCACAAACATACACACACTAAGAGCTCTACAACCATCAATTAACACAGAAGTGGACTGTTGGAGGAAACTGGAGCACCCGAAGTAAACCCAATGTGGACATGGTAGGAACATGCTGACTCCACACAGAAAGGACACAAACTGCTTGACCTGGGATTAAACCCAGACCATTCTAACTGATCTTAAATACTTCATTATGATTAAATATAATAATGGGTTTACTCTCTATACACCTGTTTTCTTACACAATACAAAGACATGTGGTAGGCTAATTGGTGTCTCCAGAGTGCCTCCAGAATGTGTGCTTGTGTGTATGAGTATGTGTGTCCTATGATGGATTGGTACCCTGTCTAGGGTTGTTCTTGCCTTGTGCCCTATACTGCCATAGGCTTCCATGTGACCCTGCCTAGGATCAAGCAACTAAGAAAGTGAATAAATAAATGAATGAATATGGGTGGTGAGTAACACCATCACCTCACGACAAAAAGGCTCTGTGTTCAACGCAGACCCCTTCTATGTGGAATCTGCATGTCCTCCAGGTACTTTGGTTTTGTCCCACATGTGTGTTTGTTTAACTAGAGTTACTAAAGTGCTCCTAATGTGTAAGTGTGTGTCTGCTGGTGGATTGTTACCCTATCCATGTGTACTTATTTAGTTCAATAAAGAGAGCAGTTAGTTTTGGTAACTGGAGTTTAGAGCAGTTAGAACAGAACTGGTAACAGAAGAATAGAACAGGATGCAAGGCAAACCTCCTCAATGGAACACTTTAGAGATGCCAGCTGTCCTAGTGCAAGTAGTTGGAATGTGCAAGGAAATCAGCTTTCCTGGAGTAAAACCACACAGGCGCTGGGCGAACATACAAATTCGGCACAGGCAGCAGCTGGACTGAGACGCCAACTCTGGTCTCTATTGGTGTTTGTTTGTGACCCTGCCAAGCCTCTTTCAGATAAATACATTTAGACACAGTACATGTAAATGTATTGCAGCTCTTGTGGATATCAAAAGGATACTGATAGATCACTATCCTTATGATATTAATGCTAAAGTCTGTACTATAGACTCTATATCTTCTTAAATGTACTCAATTACATCAACGCACTGCTCCTATAATGCTTTGATGCTAAGACAGCCTCTCATTTGACCTGTACTCTTCTGTTTCTTCTTATCACAACTTCTCTTTCTCATTCACGCTCAGTGACAATCAGCAGAAGGGAGCCTAAACATCTCAAATTAAGGTCTAGCTGTGATGGATGTTCCCTTATCTGTTGGAGATATTGCACCTGTTTCCCTCCTGAATGATAGCCACTTCACCCCATCATTTATATTGATTTGTCTCCATTTTCACTCAGGGCTCGCATTTTTTTTGCACTTGCACACTCAGACAGCCCTGGATTGGACTTGGACATATTATTAACTTTTCTTTAGAATGTCCTGGTTTCAGAATGGGTGATGAATTATTATGAGAAAAGTCCTGCTTCGTTCAAATTCAAATCACTTTGCCAACTTTCAATGAGGTCTACATAAGATTGCTGTGCCATGGCCCTTCTGACTGGTTATCTGTGTATTCTTACGGTGCATCTCCTCTCTGCCTTTAGTTTGAGATGATTTGAGCCTTGTTACATGGTCACAAATGGTATGTATAGTTTTGCATCACTTTTCTGTCACATCCGGGCAATGGACTTTCATGCAACATGTTTCATGTTATCATGACTTACTGTCATCCATTTGCTTAATTCATTTCTGTTTGACACATCACCATTCCAGACTGTTCATCCATCCATTTATGCTGCTAAATATTTTCTTGTTTTATAAAGCATCAAATTTGTTTCCTCCAGAATCCAAATTTTCATGGCCGATATGGTAAAATAGCATGCAGTATGCACCATGATGCAGTCAGATTTGCAAATGTCTTTGGATACAGAAGTTTGCATGATATTTTTCTACACTGCTCACAAAAATTAGGAGATATTTAATTGTGGTAAATTTCATTGTGGAGTATCACCTAATTTTTGTGAGCAGTTTATTGAAGAGCTTGGTTAAAGATTTCTCCACCACGTTAGAAGTCAGATAGAAATTTTACTCAGATTGGCCTGAGTAGGATTACTTATTCTTAATGAGGTGTATGCATGAATGCGTCTTATTCAAATTGAGCTACTAATCCTATTATTAACAGATTATTATCGTATATGTAAACATAGTCTGTTGTGGAACTCATGTCTGACTAGATTATAGAGGAGATTTATTAGCTGGTATTATGGAAACAATTACTATGTCATGCATTACAACAAATAACATGAATTTCAGTGCTATTTAGGACTGATGTATGTGATGTTCAAATCCATTCAATCCACTCGTGGTGTGTGTGTCTGTGTGTGTGCAAATAAGAGAGAGAGAGAGAGAGAGAGAGAGAGAGAGAGAGAGAGAGAGATATCATGTTGTACCCATTGAACCTTTTCACTGCCTTTTCAAATACAGGTATGTGCTGTTTAATGACTACGTTCTGTGAAACAAGAGCCTGACTGGACATTACTGTAGTCACATAGTCTTTAAATATAAATATAAACAACATTTTCCCAAGAAAACTGCATGCAAATGATACATAAATGCAGAGATACCACTGAAACCTCAAGTGGAACGCTTCCACCCACACATCAGAAGCCTAAATTGTTATACACATTTTTTTTAAATTTATGGAAATGCCTATAATTATATACTGTTGTCACTTCTGTTTCTAGAATAAAGCATGGTAACATTTAAGAGCATGGTATGATGGACCTGACACTTCTGTGTTGTTCATAAAACTGTCTATCAATGCATGTTTGGCTTCTTACACAACAGGATATAAGCCAGATGAAACAGACAAATGAATTTGATCCGATTTATATACATATATGTTCAAGCGAATATACAGGCAGTGGGGGGGACTATTAAGCGAGTACTATTTACAATAGGACAAGTAGATACTATTACAAATGCAATGCTCTGTTTTTACAAATAAGTAGCAGAAAGTCATACACAAAAAAGAAGTAACAAACAAAGATTCTTTAAACACATCAGCCAAATGAGAACGCCCAAGTCCAAATGTGAGCTAACGATAGTTACATACACACACGACACATCTGATAAACACACGATACACACAAATGACACAAGCTGTTTAATTGCCATTACAACACTGACCTTTTCCAGGACTTCGTGGGAACTCGATAGGAAATCCACCAGATAAACTGACATTTATTGACCAGAAAAATACAGCATATGATGGACATGACAAAAAGCAATTAGTAATAACACATTCATGCTGCATACAAGCCGAAAACCTTGAACATTGTACAATGTGTAACTGCAAACAGTATGTTATGGTGTTTGATGGTACTGGATAGATGCCTCAAAAAAGCGGATACAATGCATGTAGTTCACATGTAGCAAGGGAGATTCAAGCTAATTACAGAGAGCCATGACCAGGTGTATGTGATGGTTGTGCTAAGCAACGTGTATTAAAACGTGCCTATTGAAGTACACATTAACAGACTAATCTGAAATGCGTAGTAGCGATAAGTCAAGGTAACTGGATTTATGGTGAAATTTTGAATATTTGAATGCTCATTATGCAGTTCAATGTCACGATGCATCTTGCTTTTACACTTGGAACTTTTTAACTCTTTGGACTTATAATAATTTAATGGTTAAGAAAGGTGCTGGTGGAAACTGAGACCACATTTATACAAGGTCGTTTTATGCATCTTGATTATCAGAATTGTATGTGCTTAGGGTTAAGAAAAAACCCTAGGACTCTAGGACGTGCTGCTATCCAAATTTGAACCTGATCGCTCAAACCATCACGTGAGGAGGTGGTCTGAAATACAACAATTGCAAATGCATCCATCTCTGCCAAGACCCACACTTATTCTTGCAACCTTCATGGAAGGCGGACGCACTCTCTCCCCTCCTATCTGGTTCTGCTTGCTCTACCATCTGTCTGTGTACTCTGCTCCTGGACACGGATCTTCAAAAAGAAATCTGGAATTATGTTATTGATTAAATGGTCACTCAATGGTATTGTCACCATCTTCTTGACGAGAAGCCTTGGCTCGGGGAAGCCTACCTTGTCCAGATGGAACTTTTGCTGCTGGATATGTGATGGATGCTTGGAAGAACTGGCAGATCATGTGTTTGGCACAACTTTACGATGAGGACATTCAGGATGTATTCTTATTCGTAACCATGATTACGGGGTTTCTGCTGATTGGATTAGGCGTTGCCCTGGTATATCGCAAAATTAAAAGAGTTGGATCAGCTGTTTAAAGCCCCTTACCACTGATCGAGGGCACAGAAAGAGCCGTAGGCTCTCAGACTGTGACTTTTAACTCGCGAAATGGATTAAATCTCGGAAAAGCTATTGGTTCTGAACTCAAAAACTGGATAATTGGAGAATTGAGACCCGCTATTCATGAGTGTTTCTGCGTGGAAATTTTAGAGCATTCGAGCCAAAACAAGCATCTTATCTGGTTTTCGGCACCCATCTTATCTGTGGTTTGGCCGCGAGGTCGAGCTGCTGTGTAAACTCCTCCAGAGGATTCCACTGCTATGGAAACCTTCTGGGGACTGCTGGGGCATGGCCTGTCTGGAAGGTTCTCCTGCTGTGCTATGAACATGGACTGGTGTTTTTGGGCGAGCGACTCTTTGGCTCCCCGTCTCTCTCAACCTATGAACACCCTTCCATTTCTGCTTTCCCCCCACAGTCACATCGTGACGGGTCTGTGTGAGCACTCTCGCTCGTTGTTGCTGTGTTTATCCTTAATCCCTTTCAGCCTCCCCATTGTCTAGTCTTTAGTCAAATGTCATTATATTTGCTTATGTGCTAAGAAGTTTTTTTTTCATGCTCTCTTACTGTACTTTTTATCTGAGGACAGTATGTTGGAGGGGCTCTTTTATTTCCAATCTTTCCCGATGTTTACCATATTCTAGTTTCCTAAAGTTACATCTTCCTGTTTTGTCTCTCAATACTTTATTACCCAGCACACTTTATCCATGAAGCCTTCCCTGCACAGCCAAGCAAATAGTCATTGAGGACATACAGAGCTGGTTTGTTTAGTTTATTAAAAGAATTCAATGAAATTTATTGTGCAAAATTACATTTTTGACACAGCAACCATGTTTTGCAAATAAAACCTGCGATCAAAACAGGAAGTTGGTTGGCCAGTGCTGGGAGCTGATTTACATATTAAATGGTATACAGCATATGGATTTCAATCTGGCTAACTGAAGACACATTTGACTAGTAATTGTAAACGGGGAAAATGTGGTTAAAATCTTAAAAATCCTGAACACAGCCCTCATGCAAATTATTAAAAACACCAAGTGCAAACAGGGCCTATTTAAAATAATATATATAAAAATTAACTGCTCTTTGCACTCAAATTAAGGCTCATGAGGGAAAGCACAAGCGAGCCCACCTGGTTTGAGGCTGGAAATCCAACGATGCCTCACACCACACAAAGGATGGGAAGTTCAAAATAGGGGTTTAATTAGCAGAACTGAGATTACAAATGAAAAGGAGCGAGAGAGAGAGAACCCTGGTAGAAGCATTGGTAATTAAGAATTTAATATTTATCACATCAACCACCAGAATGTCCTTCCAAACAACGAATGACAGCTTATGTCTGTCTTATGTTATATAGATACAATTTCGATTACTATTGAGTCACTGAAAATATGGTGATATAAATCAAGACTAGGATGCATTTCTTTGGGATACATAATTTGGATATGCATTTAGATGGCGACAAAGAAATAGCTATGCTGTACATAAAAGTTACACTGTGTACTACATCATTTGTTCAAAAAGCAGAAGCATTTAGGTAGCATTTACCTAGTTTGGCACTGTGTGGTTTGAGACACAGCCAAACGTGTGGCTGTTGTGGTATTTCAAGCAGTTTTATCACTCCAGATGAGACATTCAAATTGTGTCAAATTCAGTAAACATATTTCTGCCAAAAGGATTATTAAATATTGACAGGATGCATAATATTTGTATAACCTAATTTTATTTGTATGCAGTTTTAGTAGAGCCCTCTACGAATATTGGCAATATAATTGGTTTCAAAGGCTTATGTGTGCCCCTTATGTGTGCCCCAGGCTTATGTGTGTCCCAGTAGGACATGTAGTCTATAAATGCCCCTGAGGCAAAAGCTTTAGCATGAGAATAGTGGGGCAGAGATTCCTGAAAGCTGTCAAAAACTTGTACTGAGATTGGGGGTTGAATAATAAGTGCACATGGATATTTGTTTATCGTTTAAACTCAAAATGCTGTCAACTCGTGTCAGGAAAATAGCTTGTATCTAAAAGCTTATCTTTGTTTACTGAGACGTATTTCATATATATTCATTAAATTCTATACACGTCACCATAATGCATTCTAAAGTGAGGAAGTTCAGTATTTCTGATTGCAAGTATTTATATATAAAATCATACTCTGACAAAATCCTTTTATAGCATTATACCTTCAACTTGTAATTATCTGTTTTGATTACCTTTTTTAAGGTTAGACCCCAGTACTAATGTATGTATATGTATATTTATTAATGCACAAATGATCACCCTCCTAAACCATTATAAACTCATTTAGGTACAGACCTTCTTTGATCTTCCAGATCATAGACCAGGCCAACTGATCAACCCAAGAATTTCAGTTGTCTCGAATAGCTTAAAATAAAACCAACTGATCCGGAAGAGTTTGGGGACATAACTCCACACAGACAGGACCCAGGACGCTCCACTCTGGGACTGAACCCAGGACCTTCTTCCTGTGAGGCAGCGATGTTACACAAAGCATCTAAACTACTATGTGATTATAGTAATGTCTGATCAATGTCCATTTCAGTCAGCATTGCTTTACATACTCGATTTCTGACATTAAGTTATGCTTTTAGGCACAAATATAGGAAACTGAGTTACAGACTTTGTTTGAAATTATCTGTCCTGTCATGTATTTGTATTGGGTATAGACATTTAGCGGCCACCGGATCAGAGGAATTCCTGTATATAAGCACATGTGACTATTGAATATCCTTTCATATGGACAGATACAGCATCATTGTTTTGAGTCTGCATCCACAGGCAAGCAACATTCATCAGAAGAGGAGCATCTGAGCTAAAGGACTACCCTGGGGAATACAATAGTTCAAGCCTCAGAAATGATGGGCACCTCCAGGGTGTTCTAACCTTAAACATAACCCAGATAGCCCCCACAGGCACAGGAAAACAGATTCACTGTCAGCCAGGTGAATGACTATTAGTTTAGAGACTCTGTGGGAGGTTGAGGAGGGGAAGAAAAGAAATAAAAGTATAATCTGATATGTATAAAGAGAGTTTTTCATTTTCTTGCTCCTGTTGCTCTCCAGCTCGCTCATACATGGTGGGCTTTTTATTCTACACACACACACCTACACAAAAAGTTCTCTGTTGATTGCTGAATACTGGATAATGGTTAGAGAATTGGGAGCACATGCTGAGAAGGTATGAGTGGACTGGACAAAGGGGGACTGAACTAAAGGACAATAAACTGACAGCTAGGATGTTTATTTGTGGTGGTGGAAGGGTATGAGGTGTGTCCATCAGCAGATTGATGACACATGGCAGGAAAAGAATAGATGAGCCTGGGACTGCAAAGCCCTGAGCTATATACACAATAAAACCATACTTATCCATTCATTATTTCAAATCCTTAAGATGTGAGAATTGCACCAAGATTACATGTACACTAATAAATCATGCATTTTATGATTTCTGCAGCTATCTGATTATTCGCTATTCTGTTTATGGAGTGCCTGTGTGAACAAAGCAAGACTGTTGTTGGATTTAAATATGGTAAAGACACCTGGATTTTATGTAGTACTAAAATTATTAATTGTGTGTTTTACATTAAAAAATCATCTTACTAAATGTTACATGCACAAAATATTAACACTTGACCCCAAGTCATGTGCTCTCTTGGGCTAACCCAAGAAAACGTACTGTAAACGTTGTTGACAGTAGAACCACAAAGTGGCCAAATTACCATCAAAATCCATAGTAGAACTGTAAAATAATTTATGATCAGTTCATAGTCAACCAAGTTTACAGTTGTACTATGATATTTTGACAGTGGAGCCATGAAGTGGCCAAATTATCATCAAAAATGTATAGTGAAACTGTGAACTTTATGGTCAAACTGGGAAAGTTCATAACAAAATTGTGAAGCAATTTACAATTTTACTATGAAATTTCACAGTACATTTTTTTCCTGGGACGTGCCAAAGTTTGCAAACGCTGATGAAATGTGTATGCAGTATTAGGAAATTGCAAAATATAATAAAAAAAAGCAATAAACAGAAATACTGCTTCTATAGACTACAGTGGTAAGTATACTGCTCACAAAAATTATCATTAAAATCAGAATATCAAAATGAAATATCCCATAATAAAATATCCCTAAATTTTTGTGAGCAGTATAATTTGTGTGACCTCCCCTTAAACCTTACTACATAGGATACATTGGGATGCCAACTGGGCCATTCAACAGTCAGAAGAAGCTTGAACAGGAATAGTCTTTTTGGTAGGATAGCAGCTAAGAAAAAACTTTTTGAGAAGGGTAAAAGGGGGAAAAAGCTAAGATATGCTAAATTTCACAGAGATTAAAATAAAGAACCAGGAAAAAGAATGAATGAATGATGAATCATCAACAATATGTTATAAATGGTCATTATTTTGTATATCATGAAATGTTAAGCATTGTGAAGATTTTTTTAACTTTCACTTAAGAAGTTTTGTGTGCCATTGCTTTCCACGTCAAAATGGAACCTGCATAAGGTAACAATGCTTTCTTTGCAAGTTTTGCTGCTGAAGTGGACATTTGTGTTCATTCAGTCCCTTACCCCTCGGGGGCTAATACAGCAGACCAAAACTTCTATTAATAACGTAATGGAACGTCAGCTAATATGGTGTTAGGGATTTCCCGGAGTGTAAATAGCAAGGTGAAGTGGAAGAAGGCATGTTTAAAGACTATTGAAATTGCGTGTGGTGCTACATTTCTGGTTCATTTCCTTCGTGTTACTTGTTACTTGTCCTAGTGCCTGTTTCTGCTTTGTTGGTGCCATGTTAAGCATCTGTTTTTTTTTCTTTGTAGCCTTTGTTTACAGCAAAGACCAGCATTGTGTGTTTGGACACTAATGTGCTGGTCATCTAGCTTTAAAACAAGACCTTGAGAGTTCATCGGCAAAACCAGCATCAGACCAGTACTAAATAGCAGAAACGAATTTGGATCAATACGAAACTCATGGTCTTTCTGGTTGGCTGGCATGCCTGCATCAAAACATAACATATGATAGTTTTTGCTGGTTATTATCATTTGTTTTTATAAATGATCTTTTTTTCAGCAGAGTTCCCTGTATGTTAATGCCGTTATTAGCCATATGTCTGTTGATTGCCAGAAACCTTGTTCTCTCCTGCATGCCTGTACAAACTGTTTTGATTGCACTTGCCTGCTGATTTTGTTTGCCCTTTGTTTTGTGTAGCATTGTTATACCTGAAGAGCAGTCACCTTGCCTATGCCAAATTTAATGTTTCATATTTTCAGATACATTTTGATGTTTATGCATTAAAATATGTGTTGAAATTTTGTATAACTATGTTTATTTTCAATGTAAACTGGGAGTACCCAAGCTTTTCATAGGACTGTAAAATTAAAACTCTAGTTATTACAAATACATTTGTGAACATAAAACACATCCTTTCTTGTGGTTTAAACTACACAAGCAACTACTGAAAAGTACAACTTTTACAAGTTTCAGCTTACGTGCCTCTACACCATCCCTACAATTAATATTCCATCCACTGCTGAATGTCACAGAAAATTTGAAGTCATATTCATCTATGCAGTATGTGGTTCTCATTTCATTATGCAGATTAAGAAAAGGGGTTCCTGAAATTAAGTCATTACCCAGTCCACTGAGTCATGCGTTTTAATAGAGGGGCCAAACTTGCACCATCTGGAAGTATACTGTGTGAACTGAGAATACCTGGACCTAGACCTGGAACAAGCTCTGATCATTTTATTAATTTGTGTTTATTTGTTTGAATATATGTATGTATATGTACCAAATTTCCAACAAGTTGCTGGAAACATAAACATTTCATAAAACCAATATGAAATGATCCGATCTGATCCCAATGTACCAGATTCATCCCAACCAACCAGACCCAACATTTTTTAATCTTCTATTGTCCAATTTTAGTCTCAGTTGCCTGTTCTGCCAGTAGTTTCAAGGTTTGGTGTGTGTGCATTCAGAGATGCTCTTTTACATACATTGGTTGTAATGAGTAGTATTTGAGTTACTGTTGCCTTTCTGTTGGCTCAAACCAGTATGTCCATTCTCCTTTGACCCCTGGCATAAACAAGGCCTTTTCACCCTACCACTCACTGCATATTCATAGTCTTTTTTTACCCTTCTCTGTAAAGTCTAGAGATGTGTATACTTGAAAATCCCAATATATCACCAGTAGTTCAGTAAATCCCAGTAGACAAATTAAGTTGCTAAAATACAACAGCATTAACTGAACATATACAGTATAAATACATCAATAATTCCTGTTCTGTGAGTATATAAAGATTACTAAATAAACTGCCCCAGGCAATAGTGCCATTGATTAATTTATTTTGCAAAATATGTATTTTATTTTTAATTGGGTGAAACAAACAAACATTTTAACTGATCTTATGCAATGGGTTTATGAAAAGGTTTGGCAACAAAATGACCTTAGTGCCCATGGTCATGATGTAATAATGTGTGGCGTACTAATCACTAATGTGATAAAACAATCATAGCAAATCTGAACTCAGAAATCTGACCTGAGCTGTGACTTAATGGAAAAAAGTAA
>JAYJMA010017190.1:0-12339 GCA_036873895.1 Parotocinclus cabessadecuia
GCAGAGGTGGGATTTGAACCCTGGACCTTCTGGTCCAGAGTCCAGTACCTTAACCGCTAGGCTACCACAGTCCCACAGTTGTTTTATGAATCATGAAAATCTGGTTGTGCCTATCTTTGTGTTTTAATTCTAGCAAGATTGAGGTATTGCTCTTGTAACTGCAGTCATTGAATGTGTTTCGAATGTTTATATATACATATTTAAAATGGCTTCATTACAGCCCCTCTGTGCCAAATATTTCTTAGATAAGAAATCCCCTTTAGCAGTAAGATGGATGGAACCTTTTTATTAAAACAGGATTTAGCAACTAGAAAAAAAGGTTTCTATTGGTATGCCAGCGATTGTCATGTAGCTGCGATGACAACACAGTTGTACTGCAAGCAGCTTGTCAGGGTTCGACTTCCCTCTCCGTTTCAAAAGCAGCAATATTTGAACAGAAATTCTTTCTTAGAGATTGTGAGGGGTGTGACGTGCTTGGGGTCACGACAAAAAAGATGACAACTTCCAGAAGTGGATTGTATACAAGGCAGGGGGCGATGAAGAACGTACAAGTTGGCTTAATAATTTAGCCAGCCCTGACACTATTTTTAAAAAATATATTTGTGCAGTGGTAGCCATGTTAAACATCAGATCTTCAATAAATCTGCAATAGGTGGAAAAACACGGGACGGCAGTGAAGTCCAGGTTATATTCAGCCTATATGTGACAGATTAGACAGTATAACATGATAGGTTCTCCCAAATTAGTCCCTAGAATTGTTTGGGGCAAAAGAGCTTCTTGTCTGGTAGGCAATCTTAAGAAAGAGCAGCCTAAAGAGCAGTGTGTGTTTGTTGTGGGCTCAAATTGTGTATGTCTGATCACCCAAGCTGTCTGTTTACCCTCAGTTAGTACAGTGCAGTTAGTGCACGAGTTGGATTCAAGTCTGTCAGCTCACACATCTCTAAATCATGACAACCTGTCCTCACCCAATATGAATCAGTGCTCACTATGACGGAAGTAACATTCATGTGAGTTTTTGAGGGGCAGTACCACTCCCTGCACATTCTGGCAGATGTCGTGGCCTTTTCGGAAGAGCTGAACATTTCTCTGCAACAGAGAAGCCAAGTAACATCAGGGATGCTGGCTGCTGTAGATCATGAGACATGCGTTTTCCATAAATGGCCTGAAGAGCACTTTGGCTGGCTGTGGTCCAATCTCGGTATGTAACGCCTCTGTACCTCTGGCTGGTCGATGTTTCACTGGTCCATATTGTCATTCTAATGCCCATAAATAAAAAAAAGTGTACTGATTTGTACATGGTGGCTACAGCTCTGAATTTCCATGTTGGTGCATCCCTACAAAGCAGCCCAGGGATCTAGCAAATGTGGGATTTACCATCCCATCTGGGTAGTTTAGGATTTACCATCCCATCTAGGTAGCTCATGATTTACTAGGGCATCTAGGAAGTGGTTTTATTTACCAAACCATCTAGGATGTTTTGGATTTACCAGACCGTTTAGGTAGTTTAGGATTTATCAGACCATCAAGAAGTTTAGAATTTACCAGATCATCTAGGTATCTTGGGATTTACCAGGCCATCTAGGAAGCCTAGCTATCCTGATAGTTTAGGATTTACCTATCAATTAGTCAAGCTTAGGGTTTATCTAGGTGTCTGGGGATCTTGGACATCCAGGGAGCTTAGCATTGATCTAGTCGTCTACAAAGTTTAGGATTTATTTAACCATCTAACATGCTTTGGATTTTCATAGCCATTTGGGAATCTAAGCATTTATCTAGCCACCTGTATAGATTAGGATTAAGATTAGGATTTGCCTGACCACCTATGAATCTTAGGATTTAGCCATTTAGGAAGCATTGCATTTATCTAGCTGTCTAATAACCTTGGGGTTTACCTAGCCACCCACAAAGGTTAGGACTTCTTTATCCATCCAGGTAAATTAGGATAGAACTAGCCACTCACCAAGTTTAGGATTGCTTAGCCACCTTGCTTGTTAGAATCGTTGTGTCTTCCCACAAGCTTTTTATAGTATCGTGTTGCTTCATGATTGTAAACTAAGCATAACGTTTAGTGATATATTTAGTGATGTGGGCAGGACTTAATGCATGAGCATGCATGGAAGAGTGATGTAAGGCTTTATTACCTGCTAAACTGGGCTTTCAGGCAAATGGCATCACTTTGTCAGAGCACATGACATTTTTCTCTCCGTGCTGCTCTTATCTGTTCAGATGGCATCGCTGTTATATCCGTTGTGAGAATAAACCCTGAGGTTGTTTTTTTTTTTTTTACACATTCTGTCAGTAAGAGCTCCTTGGGCCCTCCTGCTGTCTCTTTGGCACAAACTCAGTGTTGTGTATCAGATCCGGATTTAGGATTGGCTGGGACGGACACGTTCAAGTCATGTGATCAGTGTCAGCTCTATCCTGTTACAGATCGTCCTATCTAATCAACTCCCCCACCAATATGTCAGCCACACAGTCGGGTTTTTGTTTCAGCCCTCAGTGAAAGGCACGGTGGAGCGTCAGCTTTGAGTTGGGAAGGTAACTTGTAGGGCTCCATCAAAAGCGCAGGGGGTATCTGATCGTGTGCGGTGAAGGGGAAGATAAAAAAATGTAAACACTGACACCTTTTCAGGCGTTTTTTTTTTTTCGATCTAATTTGTGATTTGTTTTTAATCTAAGGTCATAAATTGAATGCGACCATGTCGTTGACAGTTCAGGCGTATGGAATAGGTTTGGATTTTCCACAGGCAACACCATAATATAAACAGATACTATTGTGATCTTGTTTGTTTATTTGGCTTCTTTAACATCGCTGTCGGCATCAGTGGCCATTTCAGCGACACACACAAGGTTAGAACTACACACACGGTTATATCAGAACTAGTTATATATCCACACGCATGTCTTTGGGAGAAAACCAGACAACCCGGAGGACACAGGGAGGTCATGCAAACTCCACACAGAAAGGACCCAGGTCACTCCACCCTGGGATTGAACCCAGGACCTTCCTGCTGTGAGACAGCGGCGCTTCCCACCAAGCCGCTCTGCTACCCATACGATTGTGACGGCTGATAAGAACAAAAAAAAAAAATCAACATGGCACCCTGATGGAGCTGCCACATGCTGCTCTTGCTAAAGTATAAGGGAAGCTCACACTAAATACTAATTTACTGTTTAGCAATTTTTCTAATCCTGAATACAATTTCCTATTACAGTTTCTGTTTATACTCTAATATAGAGACTGAGAAATAGTTATTTATGGTCGTTATACAAATTGTAATCTAGCGAGTGGTTCATTTGGTCAATGACCGTTCGTTTGTGGAACTTTGATTTTATTTTTAAGTAAAGAAGTATGTAGTTACTGTACGTTCCTCTCAAAATGAATCAGAATTATATCGTAGATTTTGTGGGGCACAACGCCATGAACCCCCTCCTACCCTCCGCACCCTCCTCAAGTCCAAGGGCTGCAACAGTGACCCCTACCCAGCCTTGTGATGGACTGGTGTCCCAGGCTGGGCTCGAGAACACCCATGACTGTGGCCAATTAAAAAACTATACTATGCTTATTTTTAGATGATCACCCAGCCCTGCTCTTACCTAAATGAGTTCATTTTCTAAAATACAGTGGTTGTTGTGAAAATCTCAGTTTTTATATGCATGTATAAATACATTAATTTAAAAATGAGATGTTATAGTGGTTATACTTGCCTCTGCTTGCTCTCTCTATGCTAACTTGGCTTGTTCTACTTTAGTGTGCAAATAAATGGTTCTTATCACATTAATTCTATGGCACTATAGCAAAGTAGTCAGTGAAGTCGGGCCTTGTCCTGCTGCTCTGTCTGTGGGCTCAGTAGAGACTGGTCTGTGTACAGAGTCTGAACTCGGCTCTGTTCTGAATGTAGCGGCCTCGTGGCACAATCTCTTACATCATACCGCAATGAGCTGTCAGGCCTAATTGTGTCTGCCTGGCAGTAGAAAGGGCTGCCTCGTTTGTTTTGTGTTATATTTAGGCTACGGTTGATAGCGTTCCCTCGATCATCCTCTACACATGAGAAATTTCGACCATTAGCAGGACATGATGCCAGACACGTGCATTAACATCACAAAGGAAAAGCCTGCACTTAGCGTGCACTGATGCTTTCTAAATGGCATTTAGATTTTACCCTGGATGCTGCCTAGGAGAAATGTCTTGCTTTTGCACATTCTTTACATTTAGGTTAATCAGTTTTGCAGTTACATAACACCGAACAGCAGAAGCTTGATTCGGAACAATGGCTTACTGTTTCCTCACTGACAGGATCTTGGGTTTTCTTAATGACCGTTTTCACATTGTCTGTTGAATGACCCTGGAATCTTTGTTGAGCTCCGTCCTGTACCGTGGCAGTTTAATCTTATTGTGAGGATGTTGCAGAATAGTGTTGTGTGGGGTCGTTTACTTAGTAACTGTGCTCCGTAGAGCAAGACGGTCCACAGATGGCCCTTTATTTAATATTTAACCACGGGTAAGCGGCGTTTAACATCCATCCGGTCAATATTTGTTTGCTTTAACAACTAATGTCTTAAAAATTATAGTCAATTTTGAAAGCAAATGGTTCTTTTCACACCAGACGTTATTCCCATACGGATCCAGTCAATGCTGTGGATCTACGACCAGAGGCAGGAGTGTGCGTGTGCGTGTGCGTGTGCGTGTGCGTGTGCGTGTGCGTGTGCGTGTGTGTGTGCGTGTGCGTGTGTCTGTGTCTCACGTTTGGACTAGGGACTGTTCTTAATCAGTTGATGTGTTTAGAGACCTTATTTGTTGTGTAAGTTGCTCATGTTTGTGCACACGATGCCTGCTTGTAAAAAATTGAAAATGGCGTTCATAAGTGTGTGCCTGTCCTATTGTAAGTAGTACTTCTGTCCTCTGTAACGTATAACTGCAGTATATCAGCTGGTTCACATGTAATTGTTGAGTCTTAACTTTATCTGACTGGTCTTCCGCGTTGTTCGTAATGCTGTCTGTCTTTACTTTTTTCACCTTCTAATGAAAGTGTAGAGAGAAGTCATGACAATGAACAAGTGTTTAATCATCTGTGCTGCCAATAACCAATAAAAATAACTGTGCTAAATATTGTAGACCCTGAAAACGCAAATTAAAAAAATAACAGTTCTAAAAATTGGGGAATCAAATGTGTTATTTATATTATGCTTTTAAAATTATTATTATTATTATTATTATTATTATTATTATTATTATGACACGTCCCAAAGCACATTTCTAGGCCCAAAGCCCTAAATGAGCACAAAAAGGGTCAACATTTGAAATTGATGAATGAAAATGTATGATCTAAAGTTACCTAAATACTAAGTTACCTAATGAATAAGTTAGTTATAGTAGTATTATTAGTAGAAAATACAGTATTTAAAGGAGATATAATAAATAAAATATAATACTATATAGACTGTAATAAATAAAAGCTAATACAGTATTACAGTAATGCAGCCTCCAAGGGCCTCCCACTGAGGACTGATTATCTATTTTGTTTCAAAATCTATTTTGTTACTTAGTTTATCACTAACTTAAATATAAATATTGATTTAAAGTGCATTACTTACTTAATTTTACTATTACTTTATTATACTTTTAAGTATTTACCTAATTAATATCTAGGCCACCCATGGAGGTCGGGTCCCGTTTTGAGTCTTGGTCCTCCCAAGGTTTCTTCCTTATACTTTCAGGGAGTTTTTTTCTTGCCACTGTTGCCCTAGGCTTGCTCAATTTAGGATTGGCCTTTTTAGATAATATAAGATTGTAAAGCTGCTCTGAGACAATGCTCCATTGTAAAAAGCGCTATATATAATAATACATTTTGATTTGAATTGATTTGAGCATTATGAGGTATACATTAAAATGGAGAATCTAATGCGAATATAGCACAATAGTGTTTATATAAAGAAAATATTGACTATAATAAAACAGACAATATGTGATGTACAGCGTTATTGAGTCATTGTAGAATCTTGTGTTCTTAGCAGGGAAGGTTTTGGTGGCATGGCATGATCAGTCAACCCGAGGAGGGGAGGTTTAAATTATGTTCACTACCCTTATAACTAGAAAATTGTGTTTCAAATCCTAATTCATGCAAATGGTGAAGAAAGAAATCGATTTTTCATCCGGTTTTAATCTTGAGTGAAATTGACAGTCTTTGTTGGAACAGCCAGACGTGTGGGTTGCCATGACCTCACTATTTTCCACCAGATTTAACCACACGCCTGATGTATTATCCAATCTCAGCTGAATTATCTGCATACATGTTTATATAGAAAAGGCCAACTTAATCAGCAATTCACCGAATATTCATCAAAAACTTTTGCAATTTTGCTCATTTGTAGTCTTTCACTGAAAAAAAAAAAAACCCCTAGCAGGTCTGTGTTCCTGTGGGAAGACTGATGCAGTTTGCCTATTAGCTCCAGCTCATGTGTAGCACATGCTAATAAGCAGAATAGAAAATGAGATAACATTCATTAAGGCCTGTGGTGTCGGAGAGCGCCATGTCAGCACCATTAGTGACATCGGTCCTTCTGTGCTGCTCTTCCAGTATATTAGCATTCACAAAAGTATTGACACTGCGTTGGCTAGCAAAAAGTGAATCAGGACACAGCCAACACACTGAGGCTTATTAATTAGTCCAAGTGTTTATTTATAGATGAACTGCAAGTACGGTCGGACATGACAGAGCAAGGTCAAATCAATAAACCTAACCTACACGAGCACACATTAGCGCACCGTGTTGAAGCATTCGTCATAGTGCATTAAGTTAATGTCACCTTTTTCACAATGGCTTTGAAAAGTGGTTCAAATTTGTAGATTTGCACTGGAGTTACGAAGCTAACGTAGCTAGCAAGTTCTGTCAGGTCTTTCATTTGAAATCTTTGAAGTAACACAGTTGCTTCATAAACTTACTTCGAGTCGAGTAATTCAGTAGACAGCAGTAATGCTTTATGAATTTAGTATGTTAATTGCAGTGTTGGGGAAGTTACTCAAAAACAGTAATATATTACTGATTACTCATTACTTAAACAAAATTGTAATGGGATTACTTTACTCATTACTTTCTGGACAACGTAATCTCATTCCTCATTACTTTACTTTTAAGATGCATTCTAAAATCTATCATTCAACTATACTCGAATGAAACCCTCATACAAATCTGGAAAGTTCTGGAAGTCTCATCATTTCTCCCCGAGTTACTTTTAGTCCGAGAGCTGAATTAGATTCCAGATTAGCTTGTTTGGCTGATACCGGGGCACACTCTCCTTCAGTACATGGGTCTTTAGCCACGAGTTTTGTTTTAGCATGCACCCAGATTAAATGCTTCGATAGATTGCTCGTCGAGTTCGCAGCAGTTGAGAGGTGCTTTTGGCTCGGACATAACCCGCACAGTAATGTTTTTCTCCCCGCGTTCAGCAAATTCAAAATAGTGAGAATATCTCCACTTGTCATGCGACCAACTGACAAGGCAGCTGTATCAAGAAGTTAGGACGTTCACAAATTACACAGAAAACTGCTTATGCTTTAAAAAAAACAATATCTTTAATAGAAAAATGTGAGTAATGCAGGTGACATAATGTGTTTAATTATTTTTAATAATTTTAATAATATTTAATAATTGTCATGTGATATATATTTAAAAATATTGAACGGTAATGCTTTACATTACTGCGTTACAGAAAAAAGCTAATCAGATTAGTGTAACGCATTAGTTTGTGCTACCTTACCACCAACACCGGTTAGTTGTCTGAACAATGCCTGACTTGTTTGACTGACCACATCTTGCCATCGTGCACTAAGGAATATTTACCAGTTAGCTCGATGAGGTCCCTACCTTTTTTGGCAGACCTCGGCTGGTTTGTTTGATTTGTTGTTTTTGTTTTCCCTTATGATGGAAGAAAATGTACCATGTAATACCAGCATTAGGGTGATATAGGTCCTTGCTAAACAAACAGTAGACCAAAATACTGTGCTTTGCCTGCTAAAATGCTGGCCAGTCCTATGGTACAAGACCATACTATATTGGTAAAAGTTTATTTATGCTGGTTACTCCTGGATATGTAATGGTTTAGCTGGTGATTTCAAATGGCCCAGCTGTTAAAGTTGGTTGCCCAGCTTCCCTGTGTCCAAAGCGCAACTTTTGCTGGATGTATTTTGAAGGGGTGTGTTGAGAGTTTTGACAATTATCTCGTTGATCCTTAAAAGGATGAATATTCAAATAGTGGGCACTTTAATTCTGTATTGGCTTACATCGTTCCTAAGAATGGGTCCTGAGAATGGTAACTGTCAACCAAAGTGGAAAACAGCGAGAACCACAAAAGTGCATCATTTATTTTTTTTACATTTTTTTGCCATAAATAATGGCACTTGTATTTAATCTAATTATTGTATTTTCATTTGTTTATATACAAGTATACAATGTTACTCTTTTGAGTACCTGTAATGCATTACACACTGAATTTTTGGGGGGTCTGGAATGTGTTCATTCAAATGACGTTATTCCTTAGGGAAATTCTATGAGTTTTTTTCACTTGTGGACGTATAGAACAAGAACATAGTATTAATATTTACACTGGGTTGAAATGCACTGTATTAAATTGTGGATTCTCTTATTTCTGCTTTATATATGTATGATTTTCTGCAGTTTTTTTTATCAGTAGAGAAAGGAGCTTAGCAGTTTGTTCAGTTTGCAGATGAGTCTTAAAAATGAACATGCAGAAGAATCGTGTTGTGTGGTTTTTGCATTCAGCCTGAAAAGCAGGAATATGTTTTTTTCATTAGATCGGCCATTCCTACTGCATTGCTAATGTTATTTGGAGGAAGTTCCTATTTTTAAACTAAAAGATCAAGATATTATGGTTTCATAGTGTTACTTTGAGCAGATTTCACCTTATTGCTTGATAAAATGAGAGTTTAGGTCACTTAACAATAGGACGGGATCCGCGTCTGTTTGGGATGCACCGATATTGAATTTCTCAGTCCGATATGATAAACGATTTTTAGCACATTATTATGGGTGGTACCAATGTTAAAATCCTATCAGCATTTAATCCACATATTAAATTTGTGTTATTCCATGGATCAGTACTTCAAAAAAAACAAAGCAAAAAAAAAACAAAACAGTTTAATCAGACTGATTACTGTTAAACATAAGGTGCAGCTTACCATAATAAAAAAATATTTAATTCCATTCATTTTTTGTAAACTTTCTTTAAAAGGGTAAGAATCTTTTTGCAGCCATTTATCTTCACAGGCAGCATCAAGAACAATGAAGTGTCAAATTAAGTAACTAAGTAATAGAACTGCATGCATAACTAAAGAAAAAATAAATGGTTGTATGCAAATGTATAATAATATCGGTTATAATATCGGCTAAAATTCTTAGTCTGATGCCGATAACTGAAAGAAGTTCATATATCGGCAAATAATTTTTTGGTCGCCGATATATCGTGTATCACTAATGTCTGTGTTCATATAGCCATTCACTATAGAATGGACTATTGATTATAGTGGAGTATGGATGTATTTTCGGAAACATTTTGGCTCTTCTGTAGCAAATCCAGGAAGCAAATGAGGCTTTTGCTGATCCGTTTTTGTGATGAGAGGAAAGTTACGTCGATTGACTTTCTTTCCTTGTCCATCCATCGGTGTGTATCCAATCGCTGTGTGTTCATAAAGTGATATAAGGAGGGAGATATGTGCTACAGCTGTGATATGCTTACGTGGTAACGGAAAAAGAGTGGAAACAGCCAGAAGCTACAGAAAACCAAAACGTAGGGAATTGAGGAGTGGGGAAAAGAGGATTTAAGAAGAATTCCACAGTGCTTTGTGTGTGTGTGTGTGTTTGATTTTTGGAGGATAGGCTCACCATAAACATGGCAGCTGTGCTTCATGCCCCATATTTCTCTTCCATTCAGTGTTTGAACAATGAAGAGAGAAAAGCCGGTGAGAAATCAGCAGAAAGGTTTTACGGATCTGACACTCGAGCAATAAACCGTTTGTGAACTTTATAAACCCTTAGGATTTCTGCATTTACACAAAAATGCTGCACAAGGCATGATAATAGGCTTACACATTCTAGGTAAGCCGTTCTCACACAAAATAACGCATTTGTTCTAACACATTTATTTGTGATTTACAGCCCAGACAAAATAAGTGGGAGTAAACTGTATCATAGGATTTTTTTTTACAACCTGGATCGTAATGCTCAGTATTGTGTTTATTATTCTTTAATGCTGGATTTATACAGCCTCAACGCAGCAAATAAACTCATTAATTCAAAATACAATAATCACCACCAGGTTCGAGGTTTTCTAGACATAATGTCATAATAACATAAAAATCAGCTTGTCCATAAATCATTTGTAGAGGCAAAAAATGGGATGCTGCCAAGCTTGTGTACATCAGAGAAATTGCAGTGTACATAAAGTACTCGTCAATTTCCAAGTACTAATGAGGATTTATTATTTTGAACATTTTGGCAAGGTGAAATGTCACAGCATCCATGATGGCTTTCAAATGACTGTTACTGTTTCCTTAATTCAGCATGGGTTCTTACTGCATCCACATGCTGTCCTCAGTGCTATCTGGCTTACCGTGTATTCCCTGGGGTGCTTCCTTTTGAGATATTTGATATTTACTGATATTTTGCCCAGCAGCTGTTAGATGTACAGTGCCTTTGTCCAAAATCCAAACCGGTTCTGGTCTTCACTTTGGTTTATTCCCGCAACAAACGGCTGTTTTGGTAGTTGAATAAACTATAGATTATTGAAACAAATGATTGATTTACCAAACAACTCGTATGTAGCTATCAGGCCTTACAGTTAATTTAAGATCATTTGATGTATTTGTAAACTGACAACGAGGGAAATAAAGATGAAATCCAAATTTCAGTGTGAACTTTCAGCCTAATGCAAAAGATAAATAAAACTCAAAGCTCCCTCTCGTACCCCTCAAAAATTTAAAAAAACCAAATCAGCAAATCCGTATCTCCAGATCAAAGATGTGAGCTGCGATCAAAAGGTTAAAGATTATTACGTATTCTTGTAACAGTTCGTGTAACCTTGGTACCCAGTGGACATTCTCTTAAATGTCCTTAAATTAAATTCATCATGAGATGAATTGTTGAAACCTTACCAAATTTGTGAATGCAAAAACATTTAGAGTTTGGTTAAGTTAGAGTTATATTTCTAAGCAACAAAGCCTGTCATCTCATACAAAAGGGGTGTTCCATTTGGAGCAGAAACCAATCCAAAATATGGAATCTCTGGTTCATGCTGTGCCACACTGTATCATCTGACAGAAAATCAGATTTGGGTTTTGTGTGGCTCTCAAGCGGGGGAGTGTGTTTGGTATGCTTCCCAGCTTGTAAAAAGTTTTGATATGCACCCCCTGCATGCTTCCTCCTTGGCCTTCAGTAGCAAAGCACACGCGCAACACAACACACACACACTTGTGTGCTTTCCATTCATTCTGATTACAGTAGTTAATTATTGCTGCACCTTAACCTAACCGTATCCTCAGTAACCTAAAGCAAATCGTTTGAATATTTAGATTTTTTGAGTTAAAGTTGAATTGAAGTTTGAATGATCTTTGTGAGGTAGGTTTATTTATTCGTGACCTTCATTACTGTACCTAAATATGCAAATCATGCTTCGCCACTTCAGTCAAACTTCGCTTTGACAAACTTTCAGATGTGCGCTTGATGCAGTGTGAAACTCTCATCTCAGCAACTCTATATATTGTACCATGAGAGTGGGTGGAAAAAAAACTCTGCAATGCAACATGTTGTCAGTGAGCAAAACATGTTTATTAACCCCATATGCTGATCCACTGGGCCCTATGGCATAAACACTATTGTGATTTTCTATTGTAACTGCCTAAATTTCCCCAGCTAAGAATCGCCATGAACATTATAGGGCAATTATACACACTTGGAAAAGAGCACTACACTTCATATCAGGTCAAGGTTAGTGAAGCATTTTGGAGATTCTCCCAGTATAGAGTGGGCTAGATCATAGCAGAGCACCTGGATACACTTAAAGGAGAGCTAAACTACTTACTTGGATAAAATAATGGGACCAGATGGTGAGTGCAGACCAGCCGTTATAGAGCAGCAATACATGCTTTGAAAAATGCACTAACATCTCTGTTCTGAAATCAAGTCCTGATCCCAGAGCAGCAGTATACTGGTCTTAGAACTACGTCAGTATATCCCTACTAGGGGTGTGCCATATCGTATCGTTCACGATAATACCGGTATAATTTATTAGACGATATAGAACATCCATATCGTGATATTGTATGGA